>JAPMUY010007416.1:0-300000 GCA_026901105.3 Galaxias olidus | reverse complement strand
CGAGTGTGGCTTCTGTGGCTCCCTAGCAGCTCTCTGAGAGAATACCAATGTAGGCTCGGTGGAAGGAGGGACAGGAGGGAGACGTGTGTGTGTGTGTGTGTGTGTGTGTGTGTGTGTGTGTGTGTGTGTGTGTGTGTGTGTGTGTGTGTGTGTGTGTGTGTGTGTGTGTTTATGGGTCTGCGACTAAAAGCTTGTGTGAGCGTGCGGCAGAGGGCTCAGACGTAAGTCACAGCCCTTCATATTGTGATCCTTTTCCCTCTGTTTCACCTTTGAGATGGTGGAGGAGACGTAGCATATCTACCGAGCACCGCCCGCTCTACAAACACATGGACACACACACGTGGACTACTCACACATACACACTCTCTCTCTCTGTCTCTCTCTCTCTCTCTCTCTCTCTCTTTTTTAATCTAATGCAATACTCTTTTTGTACGTCTCCATGTTCTTCTTCCAGTAAGGTCCTGTCTACAGTATACTGTTGTAGCACAGTAGGTGGTGTCTGATGTCTTGGAGGGTCCTTTACAGTCAGGACTGCACCAGCAATAGGCTTCCATTCTCATTTCAAAGTCAGGGAAGTGTAAATGCTAATACTGTAAAACAGCTGCTTCTCCCTGATGTCAGCGGAGGGAACATAGTATTGCCCATTCCAACAATACGTATGTCAGGCGCATATCGTCATTTTTCAGAAAAGGCAACGCTCTTGACTTGTTTCAATAAGAATGCATAATTACAACAATGAAGTGCATAATTGAATGTTTGTGTGCATAAAAACATATATAACAAGTTGATGATTTATATGATGAATAATGACACGTAATAATATGTTTTTATATTTTATAATGCCAATCTATGCCATTATTTGTGGCGTTTTGAGAGAGAGAGAGAGAGAGAGAGAGAGAGAGAGAGAGAGAGAGAGAGAGAGAGAGAGAGAGAGAGAGAGAGAGAGAGAGAGAGAGAGAGAGAGAGAGAGAGAGAGAGAAGGGCCTGTCTTAATATCCCAGTGAGCTAGCAAGCCAGCCTTCATTACCGCATGCGGCAGGCTCCCCGGGGACGCAGCGGAGCGCGCGCGGCGCGTCGTGTTTGTGAGCCACGCGGGGAGGAGAGCCGCTCGACACCGGCTCCGTCTCCGGCGAGCGCTGGGGGACCCCGGCCAGAGGTCTCCTGAGGAGCCCCGAGGGGGGAGTCGGTGTCTGGCTCGCTGGAGACGGCTGGCTCCACCGCCACCGCCGGCCTGCTTGTTGTTGCTATCGGTGCGGCGCAGGAGTGGAGACCTCCGAGAGAACCTGACAGCTCCCGATATGATTGTGTGTGGGAGTGTGTGTGTGTGCGTGTGTGTTTATGCTCTGTGCAATGATTTGTGTGTGCGTGTGTGTGTGTGGGTGGAAGTGTGTGTGTGTGAGTGTGTTTCTGTTTCTGCTCTCTGCAATGATTGTGTGTATGTGGGTGGGTGGTTGTGTCTCTGCTCTGTGTGTTTCGTACCGCACCACAAGCCAAATCCCAATCTGTGTGAGTGTGATTGGGCTGGACCGAGAGGGGAGTTCCGAGGTGTGTGACGCGGGCCTTGACACTCCACACACACACAAACACACACACACACACACACACACGCGCGCGCGAGAGGAGAAGACATCTCCCATGGTGTCTGAGGCATGGCCGCGTTACAGGGAGCCTGCTCCACCATCACTGGCAGACACAGAGAGAGTGTCCGATGCCGCCATCTTGCCTTAAAGTGGGAGACAATGTAAAACAGCATTTCTGCTTCATTTCTCAATCAGGGATGGACGTTGTTCACCGTAGTGTTGCTCTACTTAAGGTTTATTTTGGTGATTTGAAGATGAAGAGTGTGGATTGTTGACTGTTACACTTGCCAAACAGAACTCTTTCTTTACGCCAGTCGTCTTTACGCTGGATATTATATGTGTATAAGAGACGTATTTACAGGAACTTTTCCTACATTACCCACAAACAGACCTGTGGTTCTGTCTGGAGATAAGGGAATCCTTGGCACGGCGGGTCGTAGATCTCTCCTGAAAACCCTCGCTGAGAGGCTGGCGTTAGCATGTTGAGCTCAGCCATGGAGACACAGCTGGGGAGGACTAGCAGGGCTAAAGGACCCAGTGCCTGATCTCTTTATCGCTCTCTCTCTCTCTCTCTCTCTCTCTCTCTCTCTCTCCATTGCTCTCTATCACTCTCTATCTCTAGCTTTCTCTCTCTCTCTCTCTCTATCTCTAGCTTTCTCTCTCTCTCTCTCTCTATCTCTAGCTTTCTCTCTCTCTCTCTCTCTCTCTCTCTCTCTCTAGCTTTCTCTCTCTCTCTCTCTCTCTCTCTCTCTCTCTCTCTCTCTCTCTCTCTCTCTCTCTCTCTTTGATGTGGGACTAAATGGAATGGCCTATGAGGGGGTGTGCCCAGCCCAGGGCAGAGCTCAGGGGTGGATTGATAAGTTGTTGATATCATTTTGCTTCCCCCCATCCAACGAAAGGATTTCCTCCCATTGCCATGGAAACCACTGCTACGCATCAAGGACAAATATATTTCTGGGTCTCCTTTTAGGATTTCTCTCATCTCTCGCTCTCTCTTTCTCTCTCTCTCTCTCACACACAAACACACACTCCCAGACAAACATAAAAACACACAGCCACACACGGCTCCTCCTCCTAAAAAGTCTCCAAGTCGTTCCCTCTGCCACTATTAAGATTTACAAGGTGTCGTCGCCTTTGATCATTTTATTTTGCTCCGTTTATGGGCCTTCAGAAACACACACACACACACACACACACCCTTCCACCATTAGGGCTGAAGGCTTTAAGCGTGACGTTAATAAATCATGTTTCGTAAAACGAGACATCCAAACACGCCGGTGCCCCGCGATGGTCCGAATTTAGGGAGCATGAATATTTAGCAACATCTGGAAATAACATAATGCACAGGATCTGGTGGAGCCTCATGAAAGATGCATGGCTGCCGGGCTAGGCGCCGCTCTATAGGTACAGCTGCTCCACTGCATGAGGTCATCGGGGGGGGGGGGGGGGGGCGAGTTGCCAGGCGCGAGGCTTTGGAACCCCCCCCCCCCCGCGGCACCGCGGAGACAGGACGACCGCGTCCTCCGTGCAGGATTTGGAGGGAGATCTCCAGAGAGAGGCTCGGTCCCCGGCTTGCTAGTGAATAAACGTCAGTTTGGAGGACCACATCGACGCAGGGACAGACAGTAACAGAGAGATTGAACCTCTCGTTGTCTTTGGCGCGATACAAACTCAGTATGGGTGCGGACAAGACAGTTTTGATCTCATGACTGTTTTACTCAACGTCACGTGCAGGTGAAAGAAAGGAAAGTTTTCTTTGGCACAACATGAAATAAATGAAGTGTGTATGCAGGTGAGTCACTTTTGTCTGACGATAATTAAACGAGCCTTTCGGATGACTGAGGATAATTTGTCTTTAAGAGGCTGAGGTAAAGGTACAGACTGAATCCTCTGACGTAGTCTGGGGGATTGTGAAGATATGCAGTCAGATTTAACAGATTCCATCCAGAAAAGGCCACATTTTTGGAGAACCCATTCATAGTACCTTACATACATATATTAAATGGACAGTGTCATGACAAATGAAAGAATGATCCAGAACATTGCAGAAGCAGTTTTTTTTACGTATACACTTTTGTGTAAATTACGTGTGTGCGTGTGCGTGTGTGCGAGTGTGTGCGTGTGTGTGTGTGTGCGTGCGTGCGTGTTTCTAATCTGTTTGTGTGTCCTCTGCAGATGGAGGTGGATGGGGATGAGAAGCGCCATCGCACACGCTCCAAAGGTATCAGAGGCGCTCTAGTGAACGCACGTACACACACACACACACACACACACACACACACACACACACACTCAAACACACACACACACACACAAATACACGCATGCATGCACGCACGCACGCACGCACGCACACGCACACACTCAAACACACACACGCACACACACGCATACATGCACGCACGCACGCACGCACGCACGCACACGCACACACACTCCCACACACACACAAATCGCAGCAGGCGCCAGTCAAGGTGACCTTGTCTCCCTGCACAGAAACACAAACATCCATGAGAGTGCACACACTCGTTACAGCACGGGGACAAACACATACACCTACTCCTTCTCCATCCAGGAAACGACTTTCAGATATGCCCCGTTGAAAGGAAATGTCAAACACTCCACAATCGTTACCTGGTAATCTATCAGGCTGTCCTTTAGTGTCCTGCTGTCTCACTCTTTCTCTTCCCTGTCCCCTGTTTCTCCACTGTCTGTCCCAGTGCCTGTGGAACCAGTGATACCAGAGCTCTTTAGGTGAGTGCTGCTGTGAGACACACACACACACACACACACACACACACACACACACACACACACACACACACACAGTCACACACACAGATGCCACTGGGAGTGGGTATATCTTTTACACGGCAGGTAACGGGCGACCATGGCATGTCTTCCTCCAGACGCTGTAGTGGGAGACGAGATGCTGGTAGGGTTAAAACAGCTCCGCTGCTCAGCAGTCCTGTTCTCCGGCCAGCCGCGCTGCTCGTCCGTTTCTTCCTCCGTGCCCCTCTGGCTTTGGTCTGCCTGCTGCCGGGGGTCCCGGAGGTCACACTGTCCTGGGTTCAGTGTCGGGACGAGGTTTCCTCCCAGAGAGCAGCCTAAGCCCACCTATAGCCGGTCCCCTCCACCCTCCATCTGTCCCCCTCTTCCCCTCAGCCCCTCTGCCTGCAGATAGCAGTTGATTTGAGGATCAATAGGTGGCCTGTCTCCAGGTCGGGCTGTCTGTGTTGTCAGTAATGTCCCTCACTGGATGGGGAGCTCCCCCGAGAACCCAGAGCCTCTCTCCCCAATAGTCCAGACTCTGGTGGGGCACAGCCCAGACGGGGCCAGGCAGACACACAGGGGCACACACACGTACACACACATCTCTCACACACACACACACACACACACTCTCACATACACGTGCACACACTCGCCATGGAGAGAAGCCTGATAGCAGTGCGAGGCAGATCAGAGCGGACACCTTTTCTGCGACGTGGGCACATGGTTCTACGTTTGTGTGGCGGCCGTTTATTCAAAGCGTTGTCTGAATGTACGCAAGCGACGGCAGCACTGAGACAGGAGACGCAAAGAAGTGTTTGGCTTCACTCTGTTCACATTCATACTGAAGCAAGCTACATGGACAACTGTTCAGAGAGTGTTGACTGTGTTCAGTATGTTGACTGTGCTCACTGCGTTCAGTATGTTGACTGTGCTCACTCTGTTCAGTATGTTGACTGTGCTCACTGTGTTCAGTATGTTGACTGTGCTCACTGTGTTCAGTATGTTGACTGTGCTCACTCTGTTCAGTATGTTGACTGTGCTCACTGTGTTCAATGTGTGGACTGTGCTCACTGTGTTCAGTATGTTGACTGTGCTCACTCTATTCAGTATGTTGACTGTGCTCACTGTGTTCAGTATGTTGACTGTGCTCACTCTATTCAGTATGTTGACTGTGCTCACTGTGTTCAATGTTGACTGTGCTCACTGTGTTCAGTATGTTGACTGTGCTCACTCTATTCAGTATGTTGACTGTGCTCACTGTGTTCAGTATGTTGACTGTGCTCACTCTATTCAGTATGTTGACTGTGCTCACTGTGTTCAGTATGTTGACTGTGCTCACTGTGTTCAGTATGTTGACTGTGCTCACTGTGTTCAGTATGTTGACTGTGCTCACTCTGTTCAGTATGTTGACTGTGCTCACTGTGTTCAATGTGTGGACTGTGTGTTCAGTATGTTGACTCACTGTGTTCAGTATGTTGACTGTGCTCACTCTATTCAGTATGTTGACTGTGCTCACTGTGTTCAATGTGTGGACTGTGCTCACTGTGTTCAATGTGTGGACTGTGCTCACTGTGTTCAGTATGTTTACTGTGCTCACTGTGTTCCCTGTGTTGACTGTGTCTGTGCAGCTGCCCCACGCCAGGCTGTGACGGCGGGGGACATGTCAGCGGCAAATATGCAAGACATCGAAGGTAAGGAGACCTCCCCCGTCACCCACCTCCTTCTCCTCCTCCTCCTCCTCCACAGTGCTAGCCCCTCACACCGCAGAGGGAGGAGGTGCTCCCAATTCGCCCACCTCCTCCTCCACAGTGCTAGCCCCTTACACCACAGAGGGAGGAGGCGGCCTCCGTTTGTCGCGTCTCCTCTCAGTCACCTAATCGTTTTCACAGAGGAAGGTTGATGGACAGCTCACGGCGCAAACATCGCGCCAACTCCGTCTGCCATTAGCATATTTACAGTTGCGTATGCTAATCATGTTTATTGGAGTGTAGGAGATTTCCACATGAACTCGGGGAGGAAGAATTGCTTTCGGTGAGGCTAAATGCCCCCCCCCCCCCCCCGAACACCCCCGTTTTATAGGAGACCGTGGTTCATTCTGAAATAATCCAATTTCACAAGACAAACTGGAATGCCTTATGTAACTGGAACCGTATGGGACTTTGCTAATTAGGATGTATACAGATTAATAAGAATCCTACGCTCCATATTCTAAACAATATCACAGTTTCATAAGGGCATGTTTATGTATATATATATTTCCTACCCAACAGGGTAATGGTGCACATCCTAGAACTGAGTGCTCCCACTGCATGTCCTAAAATGTGGCAGTGTGGAGCAGATTAAAGCCTCAGTGCGTGCGGATGTGTGCTAGCCCGGTTCATCGCCGTGACGTCTCATGGCCAGCGTTTCCTACTGAAAATGAGGTGTTCGGCATTGGCTCAAGAGACTCTTTGTGTGATCCATTTGCCAGTATTCAAGGTGGCACGGTGGCTCTTTGAAAAATAAACGGCTCCTTCCTCCGGACACTGTGGCGTCACCTTGAAGGGGTTTTTCTTCTGCTGGCCTTTCTCCTCCTCCTCCTCTTGTACGGTCATATTCACACAATGGTTACACACACACACACACACACACACACACACACACACACACACACACACACACACACACACACACACACACACACACACACACACACACACACACACACACACACACACACACACACACACACACACACACACACACACACACGGCTGAAAGGGAGCAGCTGAGACTGGGGAGGGTTTTACCTTGTCCCCTTTTTGGAAGACATATGGTTCCCGTCCTCTGGCAGCCCGATGAGAGAGGCGGTGTTCTGGCTCCGGCTTTAATCGACGATGTCAGCGCTGAAACATGGCCGCGGCGGAAATGATCAAGTTAATGAAACGTTTTAATTATTCAACATAATTGCGCGGCGTGACGACCGTGTCAGCGAGTCCCGGCCCTGGCACTCCGCTCGGCCCGCCTTACTGTACCCCCCTCGTTCACGCTCCCGCGCGCTCTCACACACACACACACACACGCACGCACGCACGCACGCACGCACACCCACACACACACACACACCTACAGACACACACACACACGCACACGCACGCACGCACACACACACACACACACACACACACACATACACACACACACACACACACGCACACGCACGCACGCACACACACACACACAGACACACATGCATACACACACATGCATACACACATGCTCATGCTCCACAACTGTCTGACGGTCTAACACGACCTCTATCCCCGTCATCGTTACATGCCAGACCTTCCAAAGAGCGAGGGAGAGAGAGGGGGGGGGGGGGGGGGGGGGGGGGGAGAGAGAGAGAGAGAGAGAGGGGGGGGGGGGAGAGAGCGAGAGAGGGGGGAGGGGGGCTAGAGAGAAAGCGAGAGAGAGAGAGAGGGAGGGGGGGGGGGGGGCGAGAGAGCGAGAGAGGGGGGAGGGGGGGCTAGAGAGAGAGCCCAGAGATCCGTCAATGTTATAATTGCTTGACCTTGTCTGGCCCGGGTCATTACTCCAAGCCACTGGAAGCCTGCTGGGTGTCCACTAGCTCTGGCCTGAGCGGCCCAGGGCAGGACAGCCGCTGTCTGAATGCATGACTGGCAGCTCTGCTCCGCTGCTTATTGATCTCCAGTAATAGACAACAGACAGGGGGAGAGGGGGGGGGCAAGGAGAGAGAGAGAGACGGAGCGGGAGGGATCAAAGAGAGGGACAGGGGAGAGAGAGAGAGGGAGAGAGAGACAGAGAGAGAGAGAGAGAGAGAGAGAGAGAGAGAGAGAGAGAGAGAGGGATAATACGGCCGCGGTGTTTTCTTCCCTTTAATCCCACAGACGCACGCTCTCGCGCGCACACACGCTCTCGCACGCACACACGCTAAAACACACGCGCTGACACACACACACACACACTAACACACTGACACACGCGCGCTGACACACACACACACACGTTAACACACGCACGCTCCCAACCTCCTTTTTCTTTTCACCGCGGCGTGTCCACACCGCTGGCCTCCACCTTGCTCGGGAGATAATTAAAGAGGAATAAAACAAACAGGGGCCGCTCGATCCATCAGCGCGCCTAAGACTCTCTCTCTCTCTCTCCCTCCCTCCCCCTATTCCATCTCTCCCTCCCCGTCCCTCTCCTCTCCTCTCCCCCCCACACCCCACCCGTCTCTCCCTCTCCTCGCCATATCTGCCAAGCTAATTCCTTCTTCAGATGGCGCGCTGCTGATTTGCATACGTATTAAAGTGTTTGGACTATCCGACAGAAGCTGTAGAAGGTGGGATCATTAACATGGTAATTAGTCCCCCCCCCGCACACACTTTGCCACGTGGGCACACCACTCGTATCCTGCCGTATAGCCGCCCCCTGTGCGTCTTACCCCCCTCTGTCTCCCCTTTGAACGTCCTCACGCACACTGGCCACAGGACCGCCACAAGCCCGCTCTTTTCTCCGTCTCTCTCTGTCTGCGCGCGTGTTTTTGTGTGTTTGTGCCGGTGTGTGTCTGCGTGTGTGTGTGTCTGAGAGAGAGAAGAAGAAAGGGAGAGTGGGAGAGAGAGAGAGTGAAGGGGGGAGGGTGGGAGAGAGACATAAAGAGAGAGAGAGAGAATGGGTCATTATGACAAAATGTCAAATGTTAGGGATTCTTTCTTTGCATGCGCGGACGTGTACTTACGGACCTGGACTGACCCGCGAAATACGGAGTGCAGTGTGAAACATCATGGCTTACTTACCCTGCCATGAAACTATTACAACAGAACTACATGCACATACAGACCAAACCAATGTGAAACACCATGGCTTACTTACCCTGCCATGAAACTATTACAACAGAACTACATGCACATACAGACCAAACCAATGTGAAACACCATGGCTTACTTACCCTGCCATGAAACTATTACAATAGAACTACATGCACATACAGACCAAACCGATGTGAAACACCATGGCTTACTTACCCTGCCATGAAACTATTACAATAGAACTACATGCACATACAGACCAAACCGATGTGAAACACCATGGCTTACTTACCCTGCCATGAAACTATTACAATAGAACTACATGCACATACAGACCAAACCGATGAGAAACATCATGGCTTACTTACCCTGCCATGAAACTATCACAACAGAACTACATGCACATACAGACCAAACCGATGTGAAACACCATGGCTTACTTACCCTGCCATGAAACTATTACCATAGAACTACATGCACATACAGACCAAACCGATGTGAAACACCATGGCTTACTTACCCTGCCATGAAACTATCACAACAGAACTACATGCACATACAGACCAAACCGATGTGAAACACCATGGCTTACTTACCCTGCCATGAAACTATCACAACAGAACTACATGCACATACAGACCAAACCGATGTGAAACACCATGGCTTACTTACCCTGCCATGAAACTATTACAATAGAACTACATGCACATACAGACCAAACCGATGAGAAACATCATGGCTTACTTACCCTGCCATGAAACTATTACAACAGAACTACATGCACATACAGACCAAACCGATGTGAAACATCATGGCTTACTTACCCTGCCATGAAACTATTACAACAGAACTACATGCACATACAGACCAAACCGATGTTTAAGAAATAGCCCCTCTAACAACACAGACGAGATTACAATGTCCTCTGACATAAGGACTGGCGTCAGAGTCGATCCCTTACGTTGAGAGTAGCCAAACTAATTCCTGCTGACGGACGTGGGCGCCGAGGTTAATGGGCTGGCCCGTTATGGGATGGCAACACTCCCCTGCCCCATGGCGTGGACCGGTATGGCTGACTGGGCCTTGGTTCTGGTCCGATGTCATCGTGCCCACCCCCCGCGATGGAGATTGTTGGCCGGGCTTTGTGCAGACTGGCACCGAGCCAGCGCTATTAGCCTTAGCTTTGGCTTTGGATATACAAACAGAAACACGTCTCCGAATGTGGAGATGGCAAACGAGGAGTAGTAGATAAGCAATCGGGGCGTCCTTCTTTTGTTGCTCCATTGCCCTGTGGTGACGTGGTGTCCATGTTGGACGGGGGTTTTCAAAGAGCCACGGTGGCCTGTGTTTGAAAACAGGCACGCTCGTAGACGTGTTCCCTGTGATGAGGTCATCAGGCCCTTACTTAGTGCGAGGAAAGAACAAGTCTGCCGCTTTGGTGCAGTTTAGAGTAACCACCTCTAGCACCCCGGATGAATGAAGAGATAAGCTGTGAAGTCCCTGGAGGGAAATGAGACCTTTTTTTGTTTATTTTTTTTTACAAAAAAAGGTATTTCGAGTGTTTTGCACCTATTTCTGATGAAGAAAAGAAGGTGTACAAATGAACTAGGCAGAGCAGGTTCAATCTGTACCCACCTTGAGTCTGTGGGCTGTGACTGTCTCATCGGATGACTCCTGGGACGTGTGGCTGTCTGTGTTACTGATAAGAGTACTGAGTATGAGGGGTTGATCACTATTTATACTTTCTGATCGGTCGGTGTCTTTGCGGTGTTAACAACCTAAAAATACCTTTTTTTGTCAGCGGGGGGGGGGGGGGGGGGGGGGGGGGGGGGGGGGGGGGGGGGGGGGGGGGGGGGGGGGGGGGGGCAATTTTAAACTCGAGTACCTTGGACGGATCAGAGAGTCAAGTCAAGCTTGCCCGCTCGAGCAGTCCAAAAAGTCCCCAGCGCTGAAAGGCCGTTCCGTGCGGCCCCCCCCCCCTGCAGAGCACATCTACAGTAATGACAGTGCTTACCTAGCGCCACATTTAGTCTCCCAGGACAGAGATTGACAGGCCACGTCCATTGTCTCGGACCGCCGCGGCCACGCCACCGGAGGCTGAGGCAGGAGTTACGGAGTGGCCGGGACTAAATGACACGTTGAGACAGACCTTCGGTGGCGGGAGAGGGGGAAGGAACGGAGGGCAGGAGCATGAACGAGAGAGGGAGCTGCAAAAACAAAGGAGAGTGCAGGGGGGAGAGACGCGTGGGCGCGAGAGCACGGAGAGGAGAAGAGGAACGAGCACAGTAATCACACACACTCACACGCACACAAACACGCACGCACGCACACACACGCAAGCACGCGCACGCACGCACGCACACACACACACACACACACACACCTTACCTCAGTGTTAGGTAACGGGAACGCAGAAAGGAGACTCGGTCTGAAGGACAATGTGTCGGAGCTTTCACATCCATAAGCTGCTATTAGCATTCAAACGTGTTTTGGCTTTTTTCTCCAATCACAGACAATCGTCCCTCACAACTGTAGCTCATGTGCCAGCAGCCTACTTGATTGGCACCTTAATTTCCATGGGGAGAGGGACACACATTCTGCCTGTCCGTGCTGGTGGGGCTCTCAACAGGAAACACTTGGGGAGCGAGAGAGGGGCCAGAAGAGACTCGTAATGTAAGATCTAAAGGACGGTCCCACCCAGCTCTGGAGAGCCCTTGACTGGGAGAGAGCCCTCAGCCGAGCCCTCCACGGGGGGGGGGGGGGGCGGGCGACCGGGGGGAAGTGCAGGGAAATGCATTGTGACACACAAACACACACACACACACACACACACACACACACACACACACTATGGATTCACCAGGACACACGCACAAACACAATCGCACAGACCAGGACACACACATACAAGCATCTGAAACTAACGTGCACTCGACCCCATGCATCGCTCTCTCTCTCTCTCTCTCGCTCTCTCCCTTTCTCTCTCTTTCTCTCTCTCTCTCTGTGTTTCTCCATTCTCTCTCTTCCTCCCTCTCCCACAAAAACACCCCCTCACGCGGAGACACACACACACACACACACACACACACACACACACACACACACACACACACACACACGCGCCTCCTCAGCCGCCTCAGCCTCCTCCAGGTCTGGAGCCCCATTGCAGGCTGAGTGGCCGCACTCCAAAGCCGGCGATTGGAGCCGGGAGAGAAGCGTCTAAGCTCGCCACGGCGTCCCTCTGCCTCCTCCCCAGGGCGGGGGTCCGCATGGATCAGAGGGAGAGCGAGCCTCGCCACAGCCCCAGTAACTGACACCACAGGTCAGGCCCCCGGCCCCTTCAGTCCCCCCTTTAGCCCTCCTCCTAGGCAGCCTGCCCTAACGCAGCCCTAACCTAATAAAAGAGCAGGTCTCTGCTCAGTTTTTGCTCTCGCCTACACGCGTTTTCATACCTACAGATCTATACACGACAAATATATGCGTACACTACATCCATGCGGATGTACTTATACAGGCTTTGGGTACGCGCGCGCGCGCGCACACACACACACACACACACACACACACACACACACACACACACACACACATATATATATTTACACACACACACACACACACACACACACACACATACACACACGTCTCCCTGACAGTGATATTTTGGGTGACATTTAGTTTCTGGGGCTGCACAAGATGCTCCATAAATGAATGATGAGTAAATCTGTGAGGTGTGAATTATTGATGGGAGGAGAGGTAAAAAACAAAGGAGCGCTGTTATTATTTGTTAATAAGAGACTCTGGAGCATTGCTAACTAGCTCTCATAGCCTGGTGTGCGCCCGCACACACACACACACACACACAGCGCGTGCGTGCCAAATGCGCAGTCACGGTACACGCGTGGTTTGGAGCATGTTTCGTTCACACACATGCTCCACCTGCGAAGCGTGCCGTTGCCTAGCACGCGCTGATTACCTCCCACACCACGCTAACGGATCATTAGGGCTGATGATGGATAGGTTAACACGGTCACTTAGGTTTGCCTCAATGCAGCACTAATTATATGAGCATATACAGTATGTGTCACATGCCTGATTTATGTGATCCTTCTCCAAGTCTTGTCATGGGGAGAAGATGTATATTTGACATCCCGAAACATATCAATAGATATGTCTTGATTAAAAGACTCACCGCTAAGTTGTTGTGTATATATGTGGGCTTTGGATTCGACAACCATAGTCTTCTTGGTGTAATTTGTTACAATTTGTAGCAATATTTCCTAATTATTATTTTTTTCATCAAAATGAAGGGTGTGTGAAAGATACCATATGAGTGTTTTTTTTAGACTTACTTTCAGGAAGTCTCCTTTCAAACACTTTTTGTGATGAAAAAACATCAGAAGAAAATGAGAAAACTGCATGGTTCCCTGTATTTCTTCCCCCACATTCACTCTAATCTTACTCTGTACACACAAACATGTTTCGTTAATTCCCCACCGTGGTTTCACATCTAGTGAGCTATTGATGGACATGTTGTATAAGTGCGTGTGGGGAGGCGAGTGGTGGGGAGGTGGGGGTGTTTGGGTGCGGCTGCGTGTGTGTGTGTGCGCGCGGGTGTGTGAGGTGCTTGTGATTGCCATGGCTGCAGCTGGGCCTGTGGGCTGAGTAATTGCCTGTCTCTTGCTGCGGGGGGTGGAGGGCGTGGGGAAGCTAAAAATCGAGGGTTCTCTTCCTGATGTATACCTCATTTGGATTCCGTGTTGCTCGCTAGCTAGCGCCAGGCTTCTAGGGCTGGATTATTTATGGCTTGACAGATAGCACTCACTAAAAGCATTGGAGGTGAGCCAGGTAGTGGTTAGGCAACTTGTTGGGCATGGCAGGAACACCTGAGAGGAGAGGAGAGGAGAGGAGAGGAGAGGAGAGGAGAGGAGAGGAGAGGAGAGGAGAGGAGAGGAGAGGAGAGGAGAGGAGAGGAGAGGAGAGGAGAACTGGGCAAAATGCTGTTGAGCGAAACGAAAAAAGTGCGAGACAAAAAGAATGGCGTGATGGCGAAGGGCAGAGAGAGGAGAATAGAGGGTGGCTCTGCAAACAGGCAGGCCGACAGCTCCGCCCCCCGACCGCTCCGGCAGCCCTCGTTCTCCATGTGCAAATCCAGATAAGGTCACATTAATCAAAATCTGCCACTTCCCGCTCCAAAAAACGCCCCTACGTGCCATCAGCCCCCCTCTGTGAAGTATCTGTCGCTGAAACGGAAATTTCCATATTTAATTGGAAGCTTTATTCCATCATCAAAAAGGGAGGAAGTGTGGGCGTCGAGGCCAAAAGAGAACAGAGGGGAAAGGATGGGCTCGCTCCGTCAAAAGGCTGGAGTGCCCTTAGATGGCTCCGTCTGACTACGTGATGTTGAGGTCTGAAGGATTTTACCCGTGCTCATCCCGATGGCGTGGGAGCGAGTGCCGGTCCTGTGGAGGGCGGAGGTGGTCCTATTGTGCCCACCCCCACGATAGTCTCCACCTCGTACGCCGGAGACAATAGCCTCTCTTCTATTTCCTTGCCCAACCGACAGCACAGCCTTACCCACCCACCGCGTAGTCTCGCAACACATTCTTTTTTTTTTCTCAGGCTAGCGCTATCTGTAAAGCAACACAAAGCACATTTCAAACACATCTCCAAAGCTGGGCCCTCAAATGTACAATGGCACACTCCTGTCTCCCCTTCTCCCCGTGCGTTTCATTCTGCTGCCATTTGTTTATTCTCCCCTTTGTTGTTTTTTTTTTTACCCCTACACTTTTTTTTATTTTTTATTCTTCTTTTGCTGTTATGACAAGCCAGCTTGCTACCTCTCCAACGCCACGTCGTCAGATAAACAGGTGGTGTTTACGCGTCCCGCCTGCTTTTTTTTGTTGTTTTTTTTTCTGTTCCTCATCCACCTCCCGGAGGGGAGACTTCAAACGGAATAACAGATCATGTGCAGTGAGCGCCGTGCATGCCAGGGGGACGTGTGTGACTGGTGGGCTGGGAGTGGGGGAAGGAGGGATGCGGGGGGGGCGGGCAGTCGCTCAGGGCCCACTGGGGGCCCGGGCCTGTCCCGACCTCTCACCCAGCGGCCCCGCGCCCCTCCCGCCACGGGCGCCCCACAGCCTGCCCTTCCCTCTGCGCGGCTGCCAACCAAATTACATCAATGTCAGCAGCCCTCCTCGACTGGGGCCACAGAGGCAGCTCGGTAAACAAGACAACAGCCGGAATAGGAGCGGAGCTACCACAGAGACAGGGCCGATGCTCTATTGTGCTCAGGCATCAGGGAGGGCTGTTTTTGTTTTATTTTTATTTTCTCAGTGCTTCAGCTGAGCCAACGGTTTTACTCTTACAGGCACGTCGTTCTAGCTAATTTAATCCCACGCATATTTTTTCATATACTCCCATACGCAAGTAATGATGCGCTAAAACGCTATTTATAGTGGCATATAAAAATACAAAAACACACGGTCCAGAGTCTTTTGATTCAGCTCAGCTGAGGAAGGCGCGCGACACAAGATGGCCACCGGCCATGCAGCTAGCGAGCTAGCTCCTTCTCCGAGTCTCCACGCCGGGGTGATTGATTGAAGTCATTACGCCGGTGGAGAGACCCCTTACCTGGCTAATCCAGGAGTGAATGCAGCCCCAGCATGACAGATTGCTGCATTACACCACCACAACCTGCTACCTGATTAGGTTCCCTCCTCTCCAAGTGAGGCCACCGAATCATGCAAATTAGCTTCTAAGATGCATCAATATTTCAGCGGATCCATCCAGCTAAAGTATGCAATTGCATATTTTCTATCCAGACGGGTCTCACAATGCATCCGAGCAGTGTGCCACCCACACACCACTTCTCAAACCAAACAGGACCATATATTATCGCGCTGAGATATAATCTGCAGAACACATAATAGCAGGCAAATGAAAGATTAAATGCGTGAATTCCCTGTGAAATGTATCCAGGCTAATGTTACCTCCATCGTGGGGAAAAAAACGATTGCCACCACCAAAATGCCACCTTCAGTTTGTCCGTGTTGCAAGTTGTAGCTAATGAACACGTGGCCGATGCATATAGCCGTGAGGCCGTTAGCCTGTAGCTTCAGGCCTGACTATTTTGGACCTGTCTCCTCTCGTCCATATCCTTGTCAGTCCCTGCCTCCCCGCCGGCTTGAACATCCTCTGGCCCCACAGTGGGGCCGGTATCACCAGACTACAGATTCACCTCCGAGGGACGAGACCCTTCCACTGGCAGGGGCAGAGGGCTCAAATATATCCACAAAAGGTCTGAGGGGGGTACTGGCTTAGGAGATGGGAGACCAAGGGGTGGGGGTAAGGGTATGGAAATAAGATAAGAGACTATGTGGCTTCATACTTCAAGGTGTCCGCCGGGCTGGCTTCGAGCTCCTCTCCCAGACTGCGTGTTCAGTCCAGCAGTCTGCTGTCTGAGCTGGGGGCTAGGAGACGGTCCAGAGCTGGAGATTGGTGCACGTAGCCAGGGCATTGGCAGGGTGGGTGGGGGGGGGGGGGGGGGGGTTGGGAGAAAATCCAAGGACGGGGACAGGGACAAGGACAAGGGGCTTTGAGCCCAAGGTGGGACTGGGGGGGTGGTAATAGTGTCCCGGCTACAGGCTTGCTTAGATGGCAGCCTCCTTCCAGGCCTCTACCTCCCTCTGAAGTGATGGCCGTTTCACACGTACTGGTTCTCCACACAGCCTCTCGCCAGCCATGTAATCACTGTATAATCCACGGCGCTTCGTTTGGAATACATTATAACAGCAAGTTAGACACGTTGTGGAGAGCCACATGGAAACACTGCATAAGGTATTGCTGTTTCTACATATGCTGTACGTACACATAGTGCTTTGTGGAGGCTGCGATGTATGAAATAGATGGATGGGAGAAGCTTATATAAGATCCTGCAGAGAACGCCCAAAAAGCTGTGTGTGTGTGTGTGTGTGTGTGTGTGTGTGCATGTCTGAGTGTGTAACTGTGTGTGTGTGTGTGTGTGTGTGTGTGTGTGTGTGTGTGTGTGTGTGTGTGTGTGTGTGTGTGTTGGGGTGTGCCTGCACTGAGCTTCCACCAAGGCACATCTTTTGTTCTCCCCTTTGGAGGGAGAAGAGTGTCAGGTCTGGAATGATCCTCTCTCTGCCTGTCTTCCTCTTTCTCTCCGCTCTGCCTCCCTCACGCCTTTCTGTTCACCATTCCCCTCTCGCTCTTTTACGTCCTCCTCTCCCCGCACCTATGTCTTTTTTATACTCTCTTTCTTTCTTTCTTTCTGTCTTTCCTTTTTCTCTCTCTCTCTCTCTCTCTCTCTCTCTCTCTCTCTCTCTCTCTCTCTCTCTCTCTCTCTCTCTCTGTCTCTCTCTTCCTCCTGGCTGGCTCCCCCGCCTGTCTGTGAGGATGGCGAATCCCTCGTGGATTTCTGGAGGGTATCACCATGGAGACGGCCAGGGCTCTGCCACACATGTCTATAGATCCTGTTGGATAGGGGGCACAGCCAGCGGTACGGGCAGAGAGACACGGAGACAGAGAGAGGGAAAGAAAGGGAGAGGGAGAGAGAGCTGATGGGGTGGGTGGAGAAAACGAGGGACGAGACAAAAGAGGAAAGGTGACCGAGGGACGGTGGGAAAAGGTGGGGAGGTGGGCGGAGGAGGACAGGCACGCGGGAGACGGAGGAGAAAGGAGCGCCCTCGGAAACGGAGGGATGGAGAGAGAAGCACGGAGAGGGAGGGAGGGGAGGGGAGGGGAGGGGAGGGGAGGGCGGGTAGACGAAAGGAGAGAGGAGGCAGCCGCCGCGGTGGCGGCAGTCGCACACGTGTCACGGAGACAAATAGTGTGTGATGCTAATGACTGGCTAAAGCTTTAGCCCCCCGCTGTGAACAGCCACTAATATGACTGCTAATAAAGCCGCAGTGGAAGGCGCCTGTCATATTCCAGCAGTCCCTCAACTGTCACCCAAAATTAGCCACACGGGAGCCGACGCCGAGCTCGCTCACATTCCCCCTCAGCGCGCCAAAAGCGGGCTCCGCGTAAAGGTTGGCGCGCCTCGTTTCAGCGGTGGATGGGAGCGTGGGGACGCCTTCCATTTTTTGTTTGAGTCATTTAGGTGTAGTGTTTTTTTTATCTTTCGGACTATGGGGTCCATTGTTCTGGGGGGCGCTGCAGACGGGGTGACAGACTCGTCCTAAAGGGTGCCGCGAGGCCGTCACAGGACGAGGAGAGACGCACGCGGCCGTCGGTCTGCTCCTCCTCCTCCTCCTCCTCCTCCTCCTCCTCCCTCTCCGAGCGGCAATGCCCGCAGTCTCTCTCTCTCTCTCTCTCTCTCTCTCTCTCTGGAGCTGAATTACCTGGAGGCCTTTCAATGGGCGAGCACAGCGAGTGGGCGGTGGGGCGGGTGACAACGTGCGCTGTGCCCAAGGTCAGCGCCGGGGAGCATTGGATACCGGAGCTGCGGCACTTCCTGCGGCTTCGTTGTCATGGTGCTTCGGGTCGCTGGTGCTGCGATGTGGAGTCGGCGACAACCACGTAGCCACCTCACCGGTCAGGGACAGGGCGACGCCTCCAGCCTATGATCCCATGCCATTCTCCACGGATGAGCACAATGACTTTCAATACTCTTGTATTTATTATTATAATTTTTGATATTTATTAAAAAAAAAAAATTCATTGATTTTGCGCCGAACCTTTTCCCTTTTGTTGGGGTCTGATCATTTCATTTTTTCTGTACTTTATTGACGGTCCCCAAAGGTTTGGAGGCTTCACACCGACACCTGAACAGGAGGTGAGCTCGACTCTGTGCAGCCCGTTCTGCAGCCCTCCACGACCCGCTGGCTGCTGCTGCACTGCAATTAGCAGCCTCCCCCCGTCGGCGCGCCTCGGAGCAGTTCAGGTGCGGCAGCGGCCGTCGCTGGCAGCCATCGAGCCGTTGCACGTTTGCCACCTGCTCGTGCCGCAGTCCCAAAGCCCCCCCCCCCCCCCCCCTCCTCCTCCGCGTGATGCATTGCATGGCCTTTCTCTTTAGAAACCGTCCAAGCGGCCAGCGCGAGATGCGACGGGGACGGGGGGGGAGGGACGGGGGGGACGGGGGGGGGGGACAGACGGAATACAAGGGAGAGAGGAAGGGCTAGACGTCCACTGTTCCTTGGATACGCCTGCCTTGCTCCCACCCCCCCCCCCCCCCCCCCTCTCCTGCCAGCCCTCCTGCCTTGGCAGCCGGCAGCCTGCTGGGACCGGCCCTTGATTTATTTGGAGAGCGCCGGAACGGCCCGGATGACTGGCATTTTAATGTGCTTTTGAGATGTTTGGTCACAAGCACTATTGATCACAGGGCTGCGGCGCACCCCTCTCCATTCCCAGACCCCCCGCCCAGGGGAGAGGGCTGGCTGTCAGGCAGGGAATGAGTTTCCGTGTGGGCTTAGATGAATGAAATGAGGCCCCTGGTTCGGGGAGCAGGGGTCAGACCATTAAGTAATCCCCAGGTCTGGAGAGATTGAGGCTGCCAGTCGGCCTGACGCTGACTGAATGATGGACGCCTGGGACCGGGCAGAGGGTGTGTGCGTGTTTGTGTGTGTGTGTGTGTTTGTGTTTGTGTGTAGGCACAGGCAAAAAAATTGCTTCCGGGAATTTGGGGACGCACCGACACAATCTACACGTACATAGGAGAAGGAGCCAAATGTGGCTGTAATATTTCAACGAACAACCACATCCTTCAGTCTCTGACAGTCTACTGCTGGGTCACACAAATGATCTTTCTCGTACCCGAATTCTGACCGGATTCTTCTAGCCGAACCGTATTAATTTATCTAGGGCCGTAACATTAGAAACATACCATGAATATGAACCTGGACTTAGAGATATTTTACCACTGAGTGCAGTAGGAGAGTGAGCCCAGTGCATGCTTGCCTGTCGAGCACACACAAGGTCAACAAAGGACAACGATGCACAGAGCTCCTTCTGTATATTCACTGTGCGGGTGTTTATTTGATAGGGGTGCCACAAAATATACAAACCCAAAAGCGCGCACACAAAAAAATACAAACACACACACACCGACACACACACATCCACTCTCACACACACACACACACACACACACGTACAGGGGCCAGAACGGGTTGTGCACTCCCTGAGGTTTGATGAGTGAAATGGATTAAGCCCCTGTGATCAATAGCCTTAGCAAATACACAGATTATCCGATTATCCGATTAGAATCTGTCCCCCCGCTGCCAAGGGGAGCCAGAGAACACATCTGAACCCCAGGTGCCTTGGCAAGATTCAATTAATCATCCCACCGGTTGCCCCCCCCCCCCCCCCTCCCCCCCCCCCCCCCCCCCTCCCCCTCCACAAAGTTCCTTCTAGAAGAATGTTAGGTCGCACCACAGTCTGTATGCTAGACCGAGGGCACCGCAGTCCACGGAATATGTAAAGTGATTAAGGAAAAAGGCAGCGAAACGATTTTCTTCGCCAAGCAGCAGATTGTTTGTATCCCAAAACAAATGAAGTCTTTCTGTTGGTTCACCCCTAAGTCTTTATTGTACCCTTTGCAACTGGCAAAAAGAAGACAGTCTAATCGAATTGCTCAATACCTAATTACTATAAGCACAATTACAGGTCTGTTAAATAAACCCTGATCTCTCCTGAAGCTGCAAACAAACTCAGAACAGCGGGTTAGAGTTGGCGGGCATTTTGCGGTACGAGGCGAGGGAGCGTTCGGCAATTGGCCCTGACCAAGAACAGGAGCGGTTGTAATTCCTCCGTGGTTAGGCCCTAAGCCATGTTAGCATCCACGGCGAGCGGCTGACTGTTTCCTTCTTATCTCTCCTGTGCAGTGTGTACGGCTGCCCCCTGGCCAAAAAGAGGAAAACGCTGGACAGACAAAGCCTGGAGCCTGGCCCTAAGAAGGACATCTACCTAGCCCACATAGAGAACCCGGCGATGGAGGAGTGCTACGAGACGGACGGCACGGAGGAGATGGACGACAGAGAAGGAGAGGAAGAGGAGGACGGGGTAGAGGAGGAAGAGGAGGAGGACTTGGAAGAGGACGAGGAGGAAGGTTACTCGGACAATCACGTTGTGCAAATGGAGACGGAAGAAGGCCGGGTCGAGAGGGAGGAAGAGGAAGGGGAGGAGGAAGAGGTCGAGGTGGAGCAAGAGGAGGAGGAGGAGGATCGGGAGGAGGATCGCATCGAGGTGGGGGAGGAGGAGGAGGACGAGGAGGAGGTTGAGTACGAGGATGAAGAGGAAGACGAGCGAAGTCAAGGCCAAGGTGAGTTTCTACAGTGTGCACATTGTACATTACCATTACATTTTTCACAAACGTTTTAGAATTTTTTTTGAAAATCAACAAAATGTACCAAAAAACATAACAGGACTTGTATATCTCTGTCTTGTACATAATGCATATACTCTTTAAATATAGCAATAAAAATTGCTGCCTGGCAATAAAAATAAATCAAATTCCCCCTGCGTTTTACATTAAGAAGAAATAAATACAGCCCAAATACAAATCTATACTCAACAACAAAATACATGTATTAAAATAGCAGGGTGGTCTAGGGCATGGATGATTCTATTGGTTTATTCCCTTTGATCTGATGTGTCTTTACGCTTGTTTTCTTCCACCATACTTTTGTGAGCTATTTCAATATTTATCTGCGTGTGATTCCCAAAAGCATTAAAACACGACCATAGCAATTGGAACCGATTTTTTTTTTTTCATCACATTCAAGCCCACTCACCTGGAAGAGAGGCAGTTGGCAGCAAAGTGCTCCCCCCTCTCCCCCACCCATAGAGGCTGTGTCATTTCCGGACGGTCTGGCTGACTGCCGTTACCTGCTGGGCTGTCTCAGTGCAGGGCTAAAAGCAAGCCTGGGTGCCTCTGCCCTGCCCCGTGGTGATGGAGGCTTTAACACCTTCCCCGGGACCCGCATGGAAACCACTCTGCTGTCAGAAAACACCTTCGCCCAGACAAATTGCCCGACGACAAGACGAGAGGCTCGCTCCAAACGTTGGTGGGGAGCGACGGTGGTGGTGTTGCTACCCCCCAGCACTCTCACAACAGCGCGGTCGTGCAATCACAGTTATGGCGGTAGGAAGATGGGGGGGGGGGGGGGGGGGGGGGGGGGGACGGTCTCGGGTTTGTTTGCAAGCGAGGCCAAGGGCTGAGGCTACAAAGACTCCATTTGAGCAAACCCCAGGGCTCTGCCGTGTGAGCCGACTCGACCCGTGCGCCGTGCGAACGCTAAGCCCCAAACGGGCACCTCGTTTTGGGCCGGGGACGTGGGCGGGCTAGGCCCCCGATGTCATCTCATCTCCTGACGCGGCCCGACACCACACTTGGCAGGTTTCTCTCCAACAGCTTCGGCGTTGCACCCCCGCGCTCTAGATCGGATTTGACAGTGCCTTCAAGTCCAATTAAGAGGGAAGCTGGTGGAGGGGAGTGTGTTAACCCGGTTTGGTGCGCTGTCGCGGTTCCAACCCAAAGTGTTGACGCGGCGTCTCAGCCCCCTCTTCCCTCGCTCAGCCTCCGTCTCTTTTTTTGGTCTCTCTCTCCAAACACCAGAAGATCTTTGAAAACCTGTCTGCTGCAGAAACCACAGTAAAGGCCGTGTTTACTACAAAGACACAGCGTTTTGTTCTGCTGTGAAATGTACTGAGTCTCTCCGAATACAATGTAAGCTTTCAACATTCCCTAAAGACAGTGGTAGTACGGGAAGGTTCCAATGTGGTAATTGCAACAGACGTCAGGATGTGACGGCTTGTCCTCGCAAGTCACCGGCACGCAGACCTCCTCTTGTAATCCAAAGCAAATGCAGAGCCGTCTCTCTCGTCCTCCCTCAATCAATTTTTTTCTTTTTCCGCCTCCCCGTCCCTTTTGTTGTGCCTTGATTGCGCTTCAAATTGCTTTCCTGCGCCATGTTTCATACCATCAGAAATGTAACAACTGTAAAGATGCTGTTAGATGGTCACTGCCCAGAAGCCTCACTTCCAGCATGTGTTGTTCTCAGTAGATTGGGTGTGTGATTGTGTGTGTGTGTGTGGGGGGGGGGGGAGGGGGGGGGGGGTACAACATGTGTTTTTCTGTTTGTTACTTGATTAGTGCACTAAAATATGCTCAAATGCTAGCCTAAATTACTTTATGCTTTTAGATCTTCGCTTTTTAGATCTTTGCTTTTCTGCAAATGTTCATGTTCAAATGAATGCATGTTCGGGGACTGCCAACAAATCGCCTTACCCTGTGATAATTAATACTTCATCACAGAACATCGCACTTCAGTAGTGTTTTGTCAGGTGATTTTCTCGCTCCCCTTCAGAAATCAAAGTCAAATTTATTATTTCAGTGTAGGCCTCTTGTTTTTTTTGTGTTTTTTATTTCTTCTGGAGAAACATAAGTGGCAAATGTGACGCCAATTTGAGCGATGTGCTCTTGGCGGTTCAGGGCGGAATGTAAAAGGGCCGATTGGAAGTCCTCCAGAGAGTGGGTGCTTGAAATTACTGACAGAAGAGGTTCGCTAACCTTTGGCAGCCTGTCAGAATCAATTAAATTGTGAAGAATTCTTAAGATTCTGTTGATTGGATGAAAAAAAAGAAAAGAGTCTGGGGGAAAAATCGTGAATGGCAAGCCGTAGGGGTTTGTTGTGTGTCAGTGGAAGGGCACGTGGATACATACATGCCACTTTTGTTTTACTTCCTGTACGGCTGACTCACAGTTCTGTACACAAGCCCCTGTTAAGACTCTCAAAGTGCATTACTACGGGAAGCAACGAGTTCCTTATCCAATTTACATGGACCAAGCCCAGAAATCACATTTACCAGTAAAATAGAATGACCAAAATGAAATTACCAAACATTCGTCTCTCTTTGCTTTTCTTTTTTTTTCTCTCTCTCTCTCTCCCACAGAGGACGATCAGATGAGCAACGGCAGCGAGGTCTGTGAGAGCGGAGGCCGTCCCAAGCCGGGCCAGACGGAGAGGGACGACAACAACAACGAAGAGGAGTACGAGAACTACGACGAGCTGGTGGCCAAGTCCCTGCTCAACCTGGGCAAGATCGCCGAGGACGCCGCCTACCGCGCCATGACCGAGTCCGAGATGAACAGCAACTCCTCCAACAGCGGCGAGGAGGAGGAGGACGAGGAGGAGGAGGAGGAGGAGGAGGAAGAGGAAGAGGAGGAGGAAGAAGAGGAGGAGGAAGGCGAGGAAGAGGAGGAAGAGGAGTACGAGGAGGACGGCGAGGCGGCCGAGCCCCAGAAGGGCGAGCTGACCCTGGACGTGGACAGCGACGTGGTCCGGGAGACGGTGGACTCCCTCAAGCTGCTGGCGCAGGGCCACGGGGCCGTGCTGTCCGACAACATGGAGGGCCAGGACTACCAGGACGGGGCGGCCGGGAACCGGGAGGGCGGCACCCACAATGGACACGCCGGGCAGGGCAAGGTCAACAGCAACGGGCAGCTGGTGGAGGAGAGCGACGAGGAGGTCTGCCTCAGCAGCCTCGAGTGCCTGCGGAACCAGTGCTTCGACCTGGCCCGCAAGCTCAGCGAGACCAAGCCCGCCGACCGTGGCGGGCCCCCCCAGCAGAACCACTTCGCGGGCGGGGAGAGCCACCAGCCACCCCACCACCACCACCAGGGCTATGGGGACTACCAGCAGAGCCAGGAGGAGCGGCGGACGCTGGAGAGGAACTACTCGGACATGGTGAACCTGATGAAGCTGGAGGAGCAGCTGAGCCCGCGCTCCAAGGCCTTCTCCAGCTGCGCCCAGGACGAGCGCTACCACGGCCGCCCGCGGGACCTGGACGAGGACACCACCTCGGTGACGTCGGACCGCTCCGAGGAGGTCTTCGACATGACCAAGGGGAACCTGTCGCTGCTGGAGAAGGCCATCGCCATGGAGTCGGAGCGCGCCAAGGCCATGCGGGACAAGATGGCCGCCGAGGCCGCCCGGAGGGAGGGGGTGAGGTACCACCACCAGGAGCACGGCTCGCGGCACGGCTACGGCGTCGAGCGGAAGGCCCGGCTTCACGACGGCCTCAAGAAGCCGTACTACCATAAGGGTGAGTAGCTTGGACGGCGGTCCAATTTGCTTGCTTCTCCAACAGATTTACTAGGATTGAAGAATTTGTTTGTTTGCTTTTTTGTGGGAAAAAAAAAACCGGAAAGCGGGCACCCTGCCTGTGGCCCCCGAGACAGGCTTTTTCTGCTCATTTGGAAATTCGTGTCACAACGCTGGCGGAAGCGGAAGTAGCAGCTTATGTTGTTGAAATTTGCCAGCATGGCAACATCAGAGGGTAGGCTTGTCAGGCATAAGTAATGGCAATCTGCACGGCCCGTTAGGACTGTAAATCTCATCCCTGTGATGCCGCTCAGTCTAAAGCTGCCTATTTTTAAACCCATAAAGTGGACTAAGCAAGGGAGGCTAAAAGATGGAGGCCTGCAGCGTTTGGAAGGGGAAAAGGGAGCGCGGAGTCTTCAGAAACTGTTCTGGAGAAATAAAAATAAAAAACGAGCATGTAGTCACACGTGAAGTCAAACATATGGCCTGTTTAAAACAAACAAAACTGAGCAGACAGATACCGAAATCTTCTCCTCCATTACCTGTCGGGCGTTTAGCGGTGTGTGATGGGAGATGTAGTAGAAAAGCCTTTAAAGTGACATTTGCGAGGGACGTGTTTACGGGCTCCCACCTTTACCTCTTCATTACTCCTCTTATCAAGTCCATTACCGGAACAATATCCCACACGAGATAAGGTGGGTAATGCATTTCATAGACAGCCACAAGAAAGAGGTCAGATAAGAGCAGCGAATATGAGCAGCCGTCCTCGCAGCAGGTTCACGTCGCCCCTGAAATGCCACACAAATGCTAATTTCACGAGCACTCTGTGGCCCTTGTATCTGGCTAATGTCAGAATAATGAAGGGACGCGAGACAGTCGAGCCCTGATAACATCCCCCCCCCCCCCCCTCCCGGCGAGATGGAGGCAGACACTAGTTGACCAAGGTTCCTGTGTGTGATTTATAAAAGCAGAGACAGGGAGGGGGCGTTTTGGAGAGAGAGAGAGAGAGAGTGGCTGGCGGCCTAAGAGGAGCGAGCGGAGATGGAAATTGAACAGTATCCGAATGACCGATAACGAACGACAGGCCTACTGACTGCACATTAATTATCCAGGGACGGTATGGTAATGGGGGGCCATTTGCTATGCAAAGCGCGGCCTGTCCCCAGCCACAATCAATATCCTCTGCTTTCTAATATATATTCCACTCGGCCGCCTCCGCTCTCCGCCACGCGGCGCGGGCAGAGGTGCAGACACCCTCGTGTGCGTCGTGCGTGTGTGCATGTGTGTGTGTGTGTGTGTGTGTGTGTGTGTGTGTGTGTGTGTGTGTGTATATGTTCCATATGCAGTTTGTTTGGGAGGGTGCATGCTTCTCCACGTGTGTGTTTTAGGATGTGAGTTAGTAATGAGTTACGTTGACCCACACATGGCAGCGTGTGATCGGCTCATGCAGTCACAAAGCCGAGGAGACTCACCCTCCATTATCTGTGTCGGAGACAGTAACGGCAGCACCGCACCTATGTCGGACCGATGAGACAGACCAAAGCATTGACGTGCCAAGGGGTAATGAGACGCCTTTTATCCGGTGAACGAGCGTCACCATGTCAATTGCCAGGGATCTCATCCCGCGACTCAAAGCACTTAAGCAATGTTTTTTTCTTTTCGGTCTCACATCTTTTTCCACAGTTGTCTCAGTTGGCCGCCTCCTCCGCCTCTTCCTCCTCCTCCTCCTCCTCCTCCTTTTTCATTCCCCGTCTCTAGATTTATTTTGGTTCTTCCCAGAGTGCTGGCGGTACAGTATGGAGGTAGCAGGTTACAGAAGCCTGTTAAACTTTAATCAGCGGCCTGTCTGGCTGCGGGCCCCCGGCTGAAAGCCCCTTCCTGCTCCCCCGGCTCCCCCGGCTCGGAGAGGCTTTGAGGTGACATGATGTAGGACACGCGTGTCCGTCTCGGCAAATGAAACCTCGCGTGATGATAGACTAGGCAAAAGGTTGCAGCCCCTCCACAGAATGCAGGCGGGCGGGATAAGTCCTTGACCTTGTTGTGGAGTCATTTGGAGGAGGGCAACGATGCCAGTTGGCATGCCGTGGCATCTCCCCTTTTTGGAGGGTAACTCTAGCTGACCACGGATCGGAGGAAAGGGGAGAACAACGTTTGGGAAGGAAACACAATCTCCTCCTGTGTGTGTGTGTGTGTGTGTGTGTGTGTGAGAGAGAGAGAGAGAGAGAGAGAGAGAGAGAGAGAGAGAAAGAGAGAACGAGAGAACGAGAGAGAGTGAGAGTGAGTGTGTGAGTATATAAAATAAAGTCAACATTTTGATTTTAGGTCTGCCAGTCATGTTCTGTCAATTTATATGTGAATGCAACACACCTTTTCCTGGCTTTGGAAATAGTATCATCTCTCAGAGCTTTGATGCACTATAAACTTTTACCGCTTGCGATGAGCAGACGTAACGTGTAAAAGACATGTGAACTATGTATCGTTACCATGGTGATTTCAAGTCATGCCTTATGGCATGCTTCCCTGGGATTTTCCCGTGCGGTATACTGGGATCTGCTTTCAGCCCCGCCAGCTTGCACCGACGTCGCTCGGTTGCCATGAGGACGGCCGCACAAAATGTGCAATGAGATTGACATCTCTTTCCTTAGGGTCAACCAGTGCTCACTGTACTTGTGTTGCATTTAGTGACGCAGTCAAAATTTGTCAAGTCATTGTCCACGTGTGTGTGTGTGTGTGTGTGTGTGTGTGTGTGTGTGTGTGTGTGTGTGTGTGTGTGTGTGTGTGTGTGTGTGTCTACAGATTCGTCCCGCTCGGACAAGAAGGACAGCCGGTGTCCAACGCCAGGCTGTGACGGGACGGGGCACGTGACAGGGCTGTACCCTCACCACCGGAGCCTGTCGGGCTGTCCGCACAAAGACCGAGTGCCCCCAGAAAGTAAGCCTCACCCACCATGTGCCTGAACACTGGCCATCCCGGCCCCGCCACTCTCAGTGTCTCTGGGAGGAACCTGCATGTCGTTGTTCCTTTGGTTTGGCCTGGCTGTCGTTATCTTAATGCCGCGCTCCGCTTTGGTGTTTTGTGGTTGAACTGTGTCCGTGTCCGGGGATAAGAGCGGGATAGCAGGACTGCAGCTGTGTTGTTGTAGTTGTGACCTTTTGCATGGGGCCATGGGTTTGTTGTGTTGATTAGCTGTCTGCTGCAGCATGATGATAAGAGGGAGACGAGGCCGCGGTGAAGTGTCAATGGCTGTCATGTGATTGGTCAAGGGCTTCCAATCAATGACTTACCACCCGTGTTCATTTGTCCATTGACTTGACTGACACTAATTGAAAGCCAATGATAATCCAACCTTCAGTTACAGATCGAATTACCCTTACGAGGTGTGCATGTGCCTCCTGCTCTTTTTTCCCTTCCGTCTTGATGGCATGTTGATCTCACGAACTAGTTGACGAAGTCGGAAACTAAATATTTTGGTTGTCCTTTCTGGAGGAATCGATGGCGTTTGGATATTTGCATTTTTCCCGTTCCTTTCCCACAAGCCTGCCTCAGTCCCATCATAACCTCACCCATTTATTTGCAGTTTTTGCTCAATTAAAAATCTGTCAAATAGAGTTGGAATTATTATCGCACTGACTTGTGGATTTACTGAAGTGGCGATAAACATTAGCTTTTGAACGATCAGTGAAATCACTTTCCGTTTTGATTCCGTGCCCTGTCTTTTCAGTCTCGTTCACCTTGCGCAAACTCCTCAATAAAACACCATCTTAACACGTTTCATTAACCCTCGGTGAGACAGTGGAGTTACGGTCTGCCATGGAGCAGGCTGCAATCAAAATAAAAAGAGGCTTCTGATAATGATAGGGAAATTAGATAGGATAAGAACCGACCTTATAAAGATCTCTGCCATCACCCATGACTCTCATCCCTCCTTGGCTTTCATAAGCCAAACGCCCCCGTCCGACCAAATGCTCTTCGCAATGGGCTGTCAATAGTGAGTCTTTAACCTTGTAGGGGACAAACCCCAAAATGGATTTTGGGGATCGGCTCCCATCGATTGTCACAGAACATCTTGGATGGGATGCCCGTGTTCCTTCTCCGGTTCCTCACTTGTGTGAATCTGGCCCACTTTTAGAGGAAATGACATCAGCGACATGTTACTGTTATCATTTTTTTTTTGGCTAACTACTCATTGGCTGAACGGTCCTTGTGATGGTGAAAAGAGTGCACGACAGAACAAATACACACACAAACACACGGAGACACACACCCTCTACACCCCCCCCCCCCCCCCACCCCCTTAGCTTAGAGCAACGTGCTGGCGAGACATAGTGTGGTAATGCCCCAGTGGAGACCCTGAGGGGACAGATGGGCTGAAAGGTAACCCTGCTCTGGGTGGCGTGAGCTATCGACAGCCCTCTGCTTAAAGATGCATTATCTACCGCGGCCAGTCAGCCACCAGGACTCTCCTGTCAATATGTGGTCAATAAGCCCCGTCCATGCAGACAGGACCTGGGGGGCTCACATCACGCTGCGTACGAGGCTGATTCCGTGGGAGAGGCCCACCCAGCTATCGACACGCGTTCCCTGGGTGGACCGTCCATTGGTAACGGAACGACTTCATTTCATTTGTAAATTACACTCGTGCAAGACTGCTCGTTGCGAAATGTGAACATTAAATTGCGGTACGTCAGATTGATTAATTCCCTTTCGCGCGTACCATTGTGCTTCTTTTTGAAATATTTAATCGCCTCTCTAAAGGGTCTTTGTTTTGTCATCGAAATGGCTTACCTAATCACAAAAGAACAAAGTACCACACTGTGCGAGGCAAAGACTTTCTATTAATCCCCCCCCCCCCCCCCCCTTTTCCTTTTTCAGTTCTGGCATAGGCGGCGCCCACTTTAAGTACCTAGTAAATCTCGCCGATCCCCGCTGTTCCCGGGCCTTCTGGAGGAGCTGTCTCTCGTTGACACGGACAGGCAGAACCTGTGAGATATATATAATGCAGCGCCTCTCGTCGAGGTGGCGGGCCTCGTCCAATTACCACCACTGAACACTAATTAGCGTGTCAGGGAGTGCGGCTGACGAGGGTCAAAGTGTAAGAGGGGGGGGGGGGGGGTGATAATGATGAAGCCGCCGGCGAGCCGAGTTCACGCGGTGCCGCTGGCATCTAGACAGCCCTTCCCTGCGCCCGCCGTCCGCGGCTCAAATGGCCCCTCTCGGACGTCCGCACATCATTAATCTAATTGGCTCGCCGAGTCGAATCGGAACCATTTATGGACTGTTTTGAACGGGGAAATGGTTTTGAAGTGCAGGAAAGTGTGCCGTCAGTCCGTCCGCCACCTCTTCTCTTTCCGTGGCCGCTGGTTTCCCGGGCCATGACTTTCTGCATGCGTGTTGCTTGCTATGTGGTTGGTTTGCCTGCATGCTTCGAGCTGCTTCGCCGGTGTGAGTGAAAGGCGTCGTTTTGGTTGCATGGTCCCGTGTTGAGGTTTCCCGTTTCGCCAACTCAATGATCTCGTGTGCTTGTGGGGCTGGTAACCTTGCCTATCTTTGGCTTTCCTATCTCCTGTCTCCTGTCCAAAGTTCTGGCCATGTATGAGAATGTTCTTAAGTGTCCTACCCCCGGCTGCACGGGACGCGGCCATGTCAATAGCAACAGAAACTCACACAGAAGGTGAGTGACGGTGGCCCTTTCACAACATGTGTTCTAGTCACCCCTTTTTGACCTCCTTTTCTGTGTTATTTTTGGTAATGTGTTTTTCATTTTCTTTTTACAACTATTCTTGTTTTATTTCATTTATTTCTGAGTTGTTATATTCGTAATCCATTTATAGTTTTACAGATTTTGCTTTAGATTATGTTTTCCATTTGCTTGTGGGTCTCGACAAAATTGATAATTTTTACCTGTAGATGTATGTATGCTATTGAACTGATGTTAGTTTGTGTTGCAATTCTATGAAAGTTTTCACAACTCACACCGGCTGTAAACGATACATTATTTATCAACTTTTCGGAGAGAAATTAGCATCTATCAGGTAGAGGTTAGGAGAGTGGTGAAGGTGGAATAGCAGCACACCCCCCCGGTGCTGTCAAACAGCGCGCGGTGACAGTGAGAGAGACGTGTCACTGCTAGCAGATGCTGGGGGGAGTCAGGGCATAGCAGCCACCATTAGCACCTCTCTGCCACTCAGCCAGGGGGGGCAGGGAGGGCGCAGACCTGGATAGGAGGGGAGCGGATCCCTGCCGGGACACTCTGACACCTACGCGCTGAAGCCACCCCGGGAACACACGCTGACACACGCTAGCGAACACACCCGTGGGGCTCCTCACGTGCACACATTCGCGTTGACATTCGCCCCGCCCGCGCGCACGCAGACACCGCACACGCACACAGGGGCACCTGGTGACAGGCGGTTACACACCTAACCCAACAGCCGTCATGCTCCTCCTGTTCTGGCTGCAGGCCATTGTCAAAGGGAGCTGACACTGGACCGTTAGCAAAAATGAATGGGGAATAATGGGAGATTCAAAATAGCGTTTCTTAACAAACCACTGCCAGCCCAACTAGTTTTGACAGCTTCTCGAAAGTATTTATTTTGGCATTATATGTTAGGATGTAGCCAGTGACAGTGATTTGGGATCGTTTCAGAATGCACATGTGTTCATATGGGAATGTCTACTCCGAGAAGTCTCCAAATCTCTCTAGCTGTTCAACCAGAAACATGCAATCTGTCGCCAAATAGAGGTGGTATTTCAAGTGTGTTGTGAAAACGAAGGGGTTTACACTGAGACTTAACAGCGTTATCGACCAGAGATTTGTTTAGAGGCAGATGATGCAGACTCATAATCAAACAAGCATGAAGAGAGATGCCTTCTCAGTCTCACCGGCATCCATGGAACTAAATAACTTTCCCCCTGTGCGTAAAACAACGCTCACAGGAAGTTCCTTTGCACTTCTGTGGCTGACCATGTCCCGTCTCCGTTACAGTTTGTCGGGGTGTCCCATCGCCGCCGCTGACAAGCTGGCCAAAGCCCACGAGAAGCACCAGACCTGCGACGGCACCAAGTCCAACCAGGCTTCTGACCGGGTCCTAAGGTACCACTCACTGTTCACTTCTCGCCTACTGAGAGAGACAACGTAGACCAGGAACAAACCAAACCGTACCGTATAGGGGTGAGCCTACTGGGGGCCGAGTTTCAACCCCCAAACAGCTTTTGGTCTGAAGTCTGATCCCTCTGTATTCATGTAGGAAGCCCACTGTCCCCATAGTGTCACTGTTCTTGGCTCTGTTAGCCAGTGGACCGGTCCTGAAATCAAAGGGAATATAGAAACTCTGAATCATTAGACGAATATATGTTTTTGACCTGTCTATCTAAACTTTACCAGTTTACCTTCTTGGTTTGCATATTACGCATGGTAATGCTTGGGTTTTGGCTGTCTGTGTTTCTCTGTTCATTCAGCACATTTTTTAAGGCTTTACTGGTTTCCTCCATAGTTGTTCACTAATTATTTCTTGTAATCCCCTGGGTATAGTTTGGGGAGGCTGCGTTTTCATTGCTGTGTTTATAAAGCTAACTCCTTTATTGGATATTTGAGAAATTGGCCTCATTCATCATGATGAGCGTGCAATGTCTGCAAATTGTCTTTTAGAGTCATAAAAATGCAACAATACAAAGCCTTAAGCAATGATAAATAAATTGTTTGCATTTGGTCAGACAGCTTAAAATATTTCTATATTATGTTTCATTTCTTTCTGTAATGTGAAAATCGAATGTATGTGCGAATATTAGAGGTAAAATATGGCCTTAATTATTAAATTATAAAAAAATATACATATACTTGCTTTTTTCAAAAGCATAGCATTAAAATACCTTTTTAAAGTTGAAGTTACCCCTTTTTACGGCACTAAGCGAGCCATACTGCCCACCCCCTGCTTCATTCCACACGAGGCCATTTTAGTTTGGCATTTGTCGTCTACACCATACCTTCCCCTCTCCCTGGCACCGCACTCGCTTGCTGTACCCATCAACTCAGTCCTGTCCCTGGGCGATGTTGAGTGCTTCGGTCCAACCTCCACCCCCTCGTGGTTTATTTTCCAGGCCTATGTGCTTTGTGAAACAGCTGGAGATTCCTCAGTATGGTTACAAGAACAATGTCTCCACCAGCACACCACGCTCCAACCTGGCCAAGGAACTGGAGAAGTACTCCAAGACCAGCTTCGACTACAGCTCCTTCGACGGAAGCAACCACGTCTACGGTAAACGGGCCATCGCACCCAAAGTCCACGGCCGAGACACCTCCCCGAAAGGATTCGATGGTACAGTCCGCTGGGGCGTGGCTGACTTTGTTGGCTACCGGCACAGCTCCACGAGCTCATTCACAAACCTATTGACCCTAAAGTTAATGTACCGCTCAAATTCAAACCTCTACACACTAGCTCTTTGTATCAATAATAGGTATGGCATAAGTATGTGTAACAAGTTTCATAAAAACCATGATCAAATGATTCAATTCAACAAATGAACCCCACTCCATTCCCATGGGTAAGTATCCCTCACCTGTTGATCCTTCTGCGTCTCACAGCCAAGCGCTACTGCAAGACCTCCAGCTCAGCCAGCAGCACCACCAGCACCTACGCCCCCAGCAGCAGCAACAGCAGCCTGAGCTGCGGGGGACTCGGGGGAGGTGGAGCCGGCGGTGGAGGTGGTGGAGGAGGAGGTGGAGGAGGAGGAGGAGGAGGAGGAGGAGGAGGAGGAGGGGGCAGCAGTGCCAGCAGCACGTGCAGCAAGAGCAGCTTCGACTACAGCCACGACATGGAGGCAGCCCACATGGCAGCCACAGCCATTCTCAACCTGTCCACGCGCTGCCGCGAGATGCCCCACGGCCTGGGAGGCAAGCCCCAGGACCTCTGCTCGCGGGTAGGCACGGCTCCTGGGAGGGTGGGGGGCTGGTGGGGAACCGGGGGGCCAACCTATGTGGTGGGTATGTGAGGGGGACGCTGTACTCCCTTACTTTGCCTACCGATGCTTTGGGGACCAATCGACTTCATGGAAGTGATGTCGGCAGTGGGTGTCGTCAAAGATAGGGGACTTTAAGCCGCATTACAACAAACACACGCAGACCCAGACAAAGACGCGCACAGTCACACAATCGGCCGCTGTGTCTTACACCCGGGGGCCAGCGGGCGGTGTGTTGTGTTCCACTGGAGATCAGATACGGAGCGCAGCGGGACGGGGCTGTGCAGCGGTGACACGGCGTGAGCCCAATATGTCATTTAGAGGAGATAAGGTAGTGTGGCGCTCCCCCATTATCAGCACTGAGAGAGAGAGAGAGAGAGAGAGAGAGAGAGAGAGAGAGAGAGAGAGAGAGAGAGAGAGAGAGAGAGAGAGAGAGAGAGAGAGAGAGAGAGAGAGAGAGAGAGAGAGAGAGAGAGAGAGATGACAGAATGACAGAACAGGGCGAGGAGAGAGAAGGAGACGCAGCCTTGGGAGGGGAGGCCGAGAGAGCTCAACTCAAAGAGCCTGGCGCTTTTTGTCTTTTCTCCCCCTGGTTCTCCTCGCTCTCTCTCTCTCTCTCTCTCTCTCTCTCTCTCTCTATCTCTCTGGCTGGCTGGCTGTCTGTCTGTGGATGGTTTGGGGCCCATGCAGACCGTGTGCTCTCAGACAGGGGAATGAGAAGACGGGAGACTTCAGAGGGAATCTCGTTCCCCCTTTCATCTCGGCGCGTCACTTCAGAGCACACCGGCTCTGGATTGTGTCTGCGGGAAAGGAGCTACACACATCCATATGCTGTTTTTCGTCTATAGTTCTTTAGTGTGTCTGCCTGTCTGCCTGTCTGTCTGCCTGTCTGTCTGTCTGTCTGTCTGTCTGTCTGTATGTCTGTCTGTCTGCCTGCCTGCCTGCCTGCCTGCCTGCCTGCCTGCCTGTTTGCCTGCCTGCCTGTCTGTCTGCCTGCCTGCCTGCCTGCCTGCCTGCCTGCCTGCCTGTCTGTCTCTCTGTCTGTCTGCCTGCCTGCCTGCCTGCCTGTTTGCCCGTCTGCCCGCCTGCCTGCCTGCCTGCCAGTCTGTCTGTCTGTCTGTCTGTCTGTCTGTCTCTCTGTCTGTCTGTCTGTCTGTATCAATGAGAGGTATGTGACTGTTATTCTAACTGGCAAGGCTGTGAAGGATCCTCTTTCTGTCCTTTACTTTGTCATGTCTATGTGTTGAACTGACTGGTTATGTGTTTGCGCCAGACAGAGCCAGTTTGAGACTCGGGGAGGGGGCACACTCCTCAGAGGTAGACATGGGAGGGGGGCGGGGAGGGGAAGAGAGAGACGCAGAGATTCTTTTAGAGGCTGAGGGAGGTGGGCAGAAGTAATGCGGGGGAATCAGCCTCTGACCCTTCCTGCTTTTAGCCTCGCCCTCCTCACTCCCAGCGTAGCCGCGGCAACAGGGGTCAGGGGGTCACCTGGGGGTCAGGCCAAGAACGGGCTCTCTCTAACGAGGGAGGCGTGGCACGTTCTGTCAGAGTAATTAGACGTGACGGGGGTAGGCTACATTAATTGGACGCTGCGTGGCGTGACAGGGAAAACGGAGGTTCCACCAAGCGTGAACCCGCATCGCAGCGGAGCGACTGGAGCTAACGTGTAACGAGCGTTCGGAAGCATGTGCACACCCCAGCCACGACGTAGCATCTTGTCATCCCATGAGCATCAGATTCTCCGTCAGTCTTCCTGTCTGCTCTGACTTTGGCTCCATTGACCCTGTCAGCCCGTTCACACTACTTCTGGTCGTCCCCCCCCCCACACGTTTCTCTCCGCTGCCTGCCCTTTCACTTTTTCTTTCTCGTTCTCGTTCTCTCTCTTTCTGTTTCTCTCTCTTTATCTCTCTCCATGGCTCCCTCTCTCTCTCTCTCACCTATCTGCCAGATTGTAGCTCAGACTCAGAAGATGTCATTAAGGGAGGGGAAAAACAGCTTAGAAAAGCCTCAAGGAGAGATAGTAGCGTGTGTGTGTGTGTGTGTGTGTGTGTGTGTGTGTGTGTGTCTGTGTGTGTTAGACCCAGTGGGGGGATAGTCTCAGATCCTAATAAGCCGTGCCCCGTATCTAGCTGGCTCTGCTGCGGCTATGGCAGCTGAGCCAGTTACATATCCCCACTGCAAGGGCAGGGACAGAGGGGGCCGCCGCTGGTGTGACCTTGCCATCCAGCCGACCACACAAACAGATAGCTCCAAAACATCGTAACGGATACCGCTATCCGTTACAGGACTGCCAGCCAATCCAAATTAGTTTGCCTTACTAGTGCCAGTGCAAAACTAAAGATGCTTCGAGTGAATTGGGCACCCTTCACAAGTAATTCAGGCTGCCTGGGTATTTATTAGGCAACTGTAGCATAGGTGTAATGTATAGAAAACCTATATACCATCAAACCTATGTACCATCAAACCTATATACCATCAAATCTATATACCATCAAATCTATATACCATCAAACCTATATACCATCAAATCTATATACCATCAAACCTATATACCATCAAATCTATATACCATCAAACCTATATACCATCAAATCTATATACCATCAAACCTATATACCATCAAATCTATATACCATCAAACCTATATACCATCGAACTACAGTTTTTTTTTGGTTTTCCAACACTCGCTCTAGTTTGTTAGTCTGTCAGCCACTGCTGAACTCCCGTCGGAGTCACAGATCTGCCAGTCCGCCTGTGCGCTGCATGCACATCCATCCATCCCAGGGAGAGAGAGAGAGAGAGAGAGAGAGAGAGAGAGAGCCAGGCTGGGAGTCTGGTGGGACCAGGGAGCCGGGCCAGGGAGGGAGAGACTCACCCTGGAGGGACTGTCGGATGGAATCACTGTTTCCATGGGCCTCCCTTCTCCAGAGAGGAGGAGAGCGGAGGAGGAGAGGGGGAAAGGGTGGACGCTAGGGATGTTAATGAGGACATCGGGAGCTTGGCACACGCACACGCATACGCACGCACGCACGCACACACAGGGAAAAAAACACGCAAACACACCCACACGCACTTCCAAAAACAGAAGCCCCAAAGGGCACGGAACTCTCTTGGTGCATTTGCACCAGATGCCGATTACACAAGAAAATGCTAACCCTCACCCAACACACCCACACAGACGCACGCACGCACACACACACACACACACACACACACACACACACACACACACACACCACGAGGGAGAAAGCAGGCTGAATGACTGTGTGTTCAAGCGTCCCTGCCGCGTCCCACTTTACTTCCAGAACACAGTATGCCCTCTATTTTTGGGCCGACCGGCTGGCTTGGCCGGCAGCAGTCTAGCCCCACAGCTGCCCGGCCCTTGGCCTCTCCCCGACCTCTGAGCCTCTCGTCCATCCCCCCCTCCGGGACGTCCACTCACATCACGGTCACGCACGCTCACGGCCGCCGCCGACCCCGCGCCCAGACCCGGACGCAGGGGGGCCCGGGCCTAGTCCGCCTCTCCCCGCTCCCCGCTCCGTGCGTAGGGCACGCTGGGCCACAGAGAAGAGAGGTGGAACTAGGAGAGAGGTTGAACTGGGAGCACGGAGTGACGCTAGGCCGAGGGTGGGGGAGAGGACGTGGGGATGTTGTGCTTACGGGTTAGCTTCCCGGAGGGAGCGCTGACTAAAATCGGCCCGCCAGGCCTACGCTTTGAGCGCCGCCGCCGTCGTAGGGTAGCCGAACACGACAGCCTTCACCGACGCACGTTGACAACCTTCCTCTCTCCCCTCTCTCCCTCCAGAACCCCGACCTGGACGTGGACGAGAACGGCACGCTGGACCTGAGCCTGAACAAGCGTCTGGTGGGCGAGGGCTCGGTGCTCACCCCTCTGGAGCCCATGTCCCCCCAGCGGCAGGCCATGATGGGCTCGCGCTGCTACGGCATGGGGGACGCCGACTGCTGGGACCTTCCCCTGGACTACACCAAGATCAAACGCATCAACGAGGACGACAAAGAGGTAGGGGGGGGGGGGGGGGCCCCGCCGGTGGAGGTGGAGGGGATCCGAGTGGCACCGGTGTGAGGGGTGGGGGGGTCTCCCACTGCTGGTGATCCTCAGCGTGTGGGCAGGGGGGGAAGTGATAGTTACGAACAAGTTGTTCAAGAGCATGAGTATGGAGATAAGACTGAGGATGAGGATGGTAAAGAGGTAGATGATGATCTTGGTGATGAAGTGTCGACGAACACGGACAGTCGCGTGCAGTCACGTGGTTCGGACGTTCTTTGAAGTCTCCTGTCCAAAACCCAAAACCGAGCCCCCTTGGAGTCGCTAGGCGGCCCAGCGACGTGGTGCGCCTTTCATGTCCCGCTGCAGTGACACGATTCCCATCTCCGTGTTAACGTGACGTCGGCGCTGATGAGCGCCGGCGCGGGTCTCTGGCGGAGCTTTTGGATCCGTCTCGCCACACGCTGTTTCCATTTTTACTTTTCGCCATTCCTCCAAATGAATTATGCAAAGCAGAACCTTGGGAGGGAATAACTCATCTCATCAAAGAGCCGCTGGAAATCAATGTACACTGCGCGCCGTGTGCGTCTGTGTGCGCATCGGGTGTGCGTGGGAGATGGAGGAAATGGGGGGGGGGGGGGGGGGGGCTATGAGTGATGCTATGCTGCATGTAGTGCACCTACTATGTGTGTGAGTGTGTGTGTGTTTGTGTGTGTCTCGTTCTCCAAGCCTCTTATTCCCCGTTCCCTGTAATTACAGGACCTGACAAAATGACCCAGCACCGTTTTCTGGTGGACATCTTCAATGGTGGATAATTTGGGCTGTCTCTTTAGGGGCATTACTGTACATAAAGGGAGAGAGAGAGGGAGAGAAAGAGAGATATGGAGAGAGAGAGAGAGAGAGAGAGAGAGAGAGAGAGAGAGAGAGAGAGAGAGAGAGAGAGAGAGAGAGAGAGAGAGAGAGAGAGAGAGAGAGGATTTGCTGGATCCACAGTCATACCCTTGCTACTTGGTCTGTGGACAAAGCACACAGCTACAAGGGTGGCGGCCTGAGACTTCACCAGAGTGCCATCTAGTGGCTATGTTATGTCCTGCAACACTGTGCAGCGCCACCTCCCTAACTTTGATTCGACCAAGTTAGATGGGGTGCAAACGAGGCGACAAAACCTTGCTATTTTCTGTGTTCTTGGTTAAAATGCACCAAGAAATTCCTGGTAGTTTTTTAAATGATTTTGGGAACGGGCCTCTAGTCTAGCACACTAACGATTGCCAAGTTCCTTCAAGTCAGATCCGGTCCTTTATTTGAATCAGGCGTCGGCCTATGGAAGGGATCCAAACCAAAGATTTCATTTATTTGTCTTATTGTGAGTCTGCCATAGAAACCCATTCATTCTCAACACCAGCGGCAATCTTTGTCATTATTCCCCCTGTCACAGTGCTGATATGCTCCAGACTGACAGGTGAGCCTCTGCAGTCACCCAGCCACAACCATTAGCATTCAAATTGACAGGGCAGAGCCTGAAAGGGGGTTGTGATTGTGTTCGTGTGTGTTCGTGTGTGTTCGTGTGTGTGTGTGTGTGTGTGTGTGTGTGTGTGTGTGTGTGTGTGTGTGTGTGTGTGTGTGTGTGTGTGTGTGTGTGTGTGTGTGTGAGTGAGTGAGCAACATGGCTAATAATCAACAGTCTCCAGTTCTGGGTCTTAGTTTATGCTCTCTCTCTCTCTCTCTCTCTCTCTCTCTCTCTCTCTCTCTCTCTCTCTCTCTCTCTCTCTCTCTCTCTCTCTCTCTCTCTCTCTCTCTCTCTCTCTCTCTCCCCCTTTCTCTCTGCCCCTCTCTCTCTTTCTACGCTCCCCCTCTGGTTTGATCTCGCTCTCTCAGCCTGATGATCTGGACCCCTTCCATGACTTGCTGGACGACCGTCCGTACTCCAGTGACGTCACCATGTCCAACCCCAAGCCCAAGTATTCCCACTGCAAGGAGAGCAAGAAGGATCTGATAACGTAAGCGACACACGCTGCTCTATGGCAGCTGTCCCTCACACTCTGACGCTTTGCTTTACCATACCTCCTGTCATTTAGTTTTTCCCTTCGTTGGTCATTACCTTTATTTTCAGCTTCTTTATTTCGTAGGTTTGTGGGCATGGCATGCCGCATACCATTTTTTTATTCGAAGCGTTTCAGTTAGCTTCCATCTCTCAGTTAAGTAGCTAGACTGTGGTGCTTTTGTTGGTTCCTTTGACATACTACGAGGCTATAGTTCTCAATACCACAGGAAACCCAGATGAGCAACAATAAAAACATAGACAACCTCTGTGGCTACTCCAGACAGTGAAGCTAAACTGGAAACCATAAAAGTAAACAAAGACATGGAAAAAGACTCTCACTTCTCTTCTTTTAGCTTCTTTTTTTTCGGGCGGTGATTCTATCTATTTTTCCGGTGACAGATGTCCAGCACCTGCGTGTGATGGAAGTGGTCACTTGACGGGCAATTTTGCCTCACATCGAAGGTGTGACTCCCCTTTCTCCTGATGGAGACTGAATCTCTGCGATTTATTTTCAGCTTACCTCGACCGTGCTGTCAAGTGACTGTAGGCAGAGTGCTACTATTTATCAATCCGCCCGTTCAGTATCAAAGCCGGCTCTGATTGTAGATGGGGTGCCATGATAGGTAGACTTCACTAAGACATTGATGTCCCCTTCCTAAAACTGTTAAGATTGGGGCCAATTCATCTTCAAACATTTGGAAAGAGGAATGTGATAATTGGAGAAGATATTTAAATATTGCTAATATTCAGAATTATTAATTAATATTCAGGATGTGTCATTCACTATCTGTTTTTAATCATGGATTTGTTATTCAGACCATTATCAAGTCCCCTTCACTTGGATTACGGATTTCATGTATTTTTTTTCTATCCTGGTGTGTGCGTAAATTCTTTTGCTTCTGTTATTTGGCAAATCACTTCTGATTTCCATACTAATGTTTGGCTGTATACCTTTCAGTCTTTCTGGCTGCCCTTTAGCCGACAAAAGCATTCGAAGTATGATGGCCACCAACTCACAAGAACTCAAGTAAGACTGAGTCATTCATGTTGTTTTTCCCCACTTTCTTGACTGACAGCAGCATATTGATGTTTGCCATGGAAACAGGTTTCGCGTCTGTTCACGTTGGCGCAGTGCAGATTTGAACTATACCATAACACACGATAGAATCTGAAAATATAGTTTACAATCAAATCCGTACTGAAGTAAAAATAACTTTGAGATGTGAATGGAATTCCTATCAGGGCAAGACGTTGCATTGCCCTCTGGGTAATGTAGTTTTGCTGTAGACCCTGAGTCGTTTCTGTGTTTTCTGTCCCAGGTGCCCGACACCGGGGTGCGATGGTTCGGGGCATATCACTGGTAACTACGCTTCACACAGAAGGTAACACACACACACACACACACACACACACACACGCACAAATCCCAAAAAAAACAGATAACCACATTTTTAAAAAATTGGATAGTAACTACATAGCTCTAGGTTTAACTACTTAGTAACTACTTTTCCTCAAGCAATTAATCCCAGATAGCTGTGATATGTAAATACCATTTTGATTAAATCGTTTTTAGAAAGTCCCAGATAACCCAACATCCCCATTTTGAACATCAGTACACTAAGGACGTGGTTTAGAACAAGAGTCTGGTTGTTCTTCCCTTCCAGTCTATCAGGGTGTCCTCGGGCCAGGAAGAGCGGGATAAAGATCACTCACAGCAAGGAAGACAAGGAGGACCAGGAGCCCATCAGGTACAGCAGCCCATCTCTCTGGGAATCACTGATAAGGAGGCACTCCGGAACACACTGTGGTGCCGCTACAACAAATTGAAATGGTGCTGGGGTAGACAGGGAACAGGAACTATTTGGGCCAGCTCCAGGCAGGTACATATGAGCACGCATGTGCAAAAACAGCCTCTACCTGGGCTGCCTGGTGCAATGAAATAATCCGAAAGGATGTGAATTATTGTGTTCAGTGACCTAAAACATGGGGCCCCTGTCTTTAAATTGAAGTGGATTAGGAAAGTTTCCTCCCAACGTAAAGGTGCAACCCAGCAAAGAAACTTTCCAAAGCCGAGACTGCAGTGTTTTCTTTTGGGGTGGGGGGGGGGGGGGGGGGGGGGATCCTGCGGTCTATCAGTGAAATCCCGGCGAGACGGAGGTAGGGAGGGAGAGAGATTGATTTGAAGTCTATCTAAATCCCACCATGGGCTTTTCTGGGCTCAGCGCTGCAGCCCCATTGATTTGTCTGCGGTACAGAGCACAAACTGTTCTCTTTGGCCCCGCTCTGTTCATCTGTCGTTCAGCGCGTGTCTGTCTGTCTGTCTGTCTGTCTGTCTGTCTGTCTGTCTGTCTGTCTGTCTGTTGGTCTCTCTTTCTCCCACGGATAGACGCACATGAGCAGACATACACACACACACACACACACACACACACACACACACACACAGACACTGGGTCAGCCAAGTTCTGCGGATGGAGGCCAGATTCTCACAGTTTTTTCGCTCATCTATTTGTCATCTTGGCCTCCCCAGGCACTGTCTCTACTGTAAAACACGTCTCATTACGATCTGGGTATTGACTGGGAAGGACTGCCGGGCCAAGAGAAACCTTCTCACTCCTTTAAAAAGGAACTGCGTGAAGGCGTCTTGGAGGTGCCCAAAAGTGGACCCGGTAAAAGCCAAGTCAATAAGACTCATGTAGCAGTATGTCCAGGTGAAATGCACTATGCTGTGGCGAGTGATCAACACGGTGCATACGTATGGTTCTGGACATTGCACGCTCTCTCTCCTGTTCGTCTCGGCACTGAGCACAGAGGGAAGCCCATGGTGGGAGTCGCCCTCTCCCTGGATTGCCTTGGTAAGCCACGTCCTCTGGAGACCGGGGGGTGTTGACCTCTTGACCTTTGTCCATCTCCCTTCTCCTCTAGTCCTCGTGGGCTTAATGAGCGGACTCCTAGGGGATCTCCACGGCTCTGTTGCCAGAGAACCACGGTGATGCTCTCGTCCCTGCCCGACACGACCGCTATGAGGGTGGAAATCGAGGCTTCCACCTAGTCTGGAGCTCTCTTTGCATCTCAACTCTCTTCTTTTCCTGAGTCGCTATCCCTTCCGTCTCGAGGTCACTGGCGAATACACGCAAAGCTCCTCGGGCCTCGGACAAGGTTGAGGGAGAGAAGCAGCGGAGCCAGACGGAGGAACCGGAGGACGTGTTGCGTTAACAACACAGGCTGAACCGTAGCCGGCTCGGCCTCCACTGGGGCGCGGGGAGATCAGGCTGCAGTCCCCTGTCCCTCTCTCTGCTGGCATCCAGGTGTGTCCAGTGTGCACCCAGCACAGCGGTGGTTCTGCTTCGGCACCTCTGCTGGGTAATGCCTTGGGCATTGTGTGGCCTGTAAGTGCCCAGTGGCAGGCTGGAGAAGCTCTCACTGCAAGTATGACGCAGCACCGGAGCAATACTGTGACCCAGGAGACTGAACCTGAAGAAGACACGGGCGGAAACTAGAGCCCTTCTTTCAACATTACTCGTAGCAAGGAAGTAGTGAATGTGTTTGTCTTTCGTTTAAACGGATGTAACGTGCGCTTGGATCTCATAAGATCTACATTCATAGAGTTTATGTGGTATTTATGTGGAAGAATTATGTGCTATTTATGTGGAAAAGTGGGCTTTGCTTGTTTGAATATGATAGAAATCATCAAAGAAAAAGAGTGTTTGCCATGGTGATGTGAGATGTTTATCTCATCGTAAACTGAAGCAATCCACACCATTTATCACTGATAGACTTGTATAGCAAACAAGTATTTTTTATAAAATAGGAAGATTTGTAATTCAAATAAATCTGCTTGACAAACTAAAACTTACAACCGTCAATATAATAGGTCTGTGAAATAATCTGTTTGTGATTTTGGTTTCGCAAATAGCAGAGCTCTTTTTATTATGTGGCTAAGGCCAGTGAAAGTAAGAGTTCCTCCAGGTTTGAAAGCATCAAACGTATAATCTATGATGATCAATTATGCAGTTCACAGTTGTTTCATATCTACATTTTATGATGTGGTTGTGCCACTGGAACAACTTTGTAAAACGTAGATTTCTACAGAACGTACACATGCAGGCGTTGTCTTACATTTGCACATTTGACACTTGGTCAGAAACTGTCAGGCAGCGAGTCTTTTTGTGGCGGGTGTGATTGATTGCGGCTATTATCCAATCAAAGGAACGATGTTGAGAAGGAAGAGGGGGATTTTGATGATGATTATAGCGGAACTGTAAGTGCTGGAAATTATGATGAGAATAATGGTGGAGATGATTACGATGATGATGATGATGACGATGATGATGACGATGACTGAGATGAAGATAAAGATTAAGTCGACGAGGGAGGGGGGGGGGTCACGACATGAAAAAACCAAGTGACATAGGCTCGCGCACCTGTACTGACCCCCCATCCCACCGCCTTGCTTCTACTACCCCCCCCCCTCCCCCCCTCCCCAGGTGTCCCGTTCCTGGCTGTGACGGACAGGGCCACGTGACGGGGAAGTACGCCTCTCACCGCAGTGCGTCGGGCTGCCCCCTGGCGGCCAAGCGCCAGAAGGACGGCTACATGAACGGGGCCCAGTTCACGTGGAAGGCCGGGAAGACGGACGGCATGGCGTGCCCCACCCCGGGCTGCGACGGCTCGGGCCACGTCAGCGGCAGCTTCCTGACCCACCGGAGGTGAGTGTGGTGAGGACGTGGGGTCTCTACTCCAGTCTGAGTTGGATGTTCGAGGACATAATAGTAACTGACAGATAAGGATAGGGTTTTGGACTTCTTCCCATAGGATTTGGGTGTAATAACAGTGGCGGTTATGTTTGTCTTTTTCTTAAATATGGACAGTTTGAACATCACAGGTGTAGCCATGTGGAAAACCATAACCTGATAAGCATCTATGCTGTTAATCCCTAGTGTGTATGTAAGTGTGTGTGCCAGCGGGTGCGTGTGTTGTGTATATGTGTGTGTTTGCTTGTGCTCATTTCTGTGGCCAAAACCAGGGTACACTGAATAATTTCTGTTCTGTCCTTATCTTGTCCACCAGTCTGTCAGGTTGTCCACGTGCCACATCGGCCATGAAGAAAGCCAGACTCTCGGGAGTGGAAATGCTATCGATTAAACAAGGTGCCAGCAACGGTAGTGACAGTAACCCCCTCACTCTCACAATACCACCAATCAGGAGTGTGCATACAGACCTAAATACTCAGTGGCGTTCCAGTTCTAGATAATTAGCCAATCAGCAGGGTGAATGCAAAATGAACTGCTGAGTGGGTGCCCAAATCTGAAATAAACAGCCAATCAGGGGGAGGGTATGCATAATGAGATTCGGAGTAGTGTCCCAATCTGAAACAAAGGCTCTTGGATTGCTTGGCAGCGAATCTCGTTCGCACAATATGTGAGCCAGCCACTAGTCATTTTTGATTTGACAAGACTGTTTCCCCTTCTCTGAAAAATACATTTGGTATATTTTTAGATGTACATTTACATTTATTAACATTTAAGATTTCAAAGCAGTGAATAGAATGATAGTTTGTTTATTTTGTACTTAAAAGAGCATGACTTTTTAATACTGTACTGTAAACATAACTAATAAACATTTAATTTATTGATTGACACACCAAGTGCCAATGATCAGAGTGCATATCATGATTGCATTGCTTTCCTCCAGGATTAGACAATGACGAGGAAATAAAACAGCTTGACGAAGAAATCAAAGATTTGAGTGAAAACAGTTCGCAAGTGGAAGCAGACATGATCAAACTTCGAACACAGGTGAATCACGAGCAAACAAGGAATTGTGAACCTACCCTGTTGTGTGTAGGTGTTCGTGTATATTTCTTTACCTGCATGCTCTTTTGCCACCTCTCGGACATGCTTTGGTACCCAACGGCATACCACCCAACAGATGATACTTCATCGTACTTTTATGAGATAATCAACCTCTATATCGCTAATGTAGCCAGATGCAAACCATTGCTATAAAGTTCTGCTTTTTATGCCGTCCTCCCCTTCCCCTTCACAGATTACCACAATGGAGTCCAACATGAAGTCTATAGAGGATGAAAACAAGGTGATTGAACAGCAAAATGAATCTCTCCTGCATGAGCTGGCCAACCTCAGCCAGTCACTGATTAACAGTTTAGCTAATATCCAGCTCCCTCATATGGTAAGGGCCATCAAGAAAGCCTAGCGGTCAAGTTATCAAACCTAGTCCAATGAAACATATACATGGCTTTTGTTATTGTGTATATGTGTTTGATTGAATTTCTTAGTTGAGTGCATGCCTAGATTAAAAGCACTGCATCGGTCGTCGGTTAGGAGCAAAGGGGGAGTTGTGAAATGAGGCTGCTTTGTTTGGGATTCTCTAATACTTTCTGAAGACAGTAAGGTGACAAAAGAAAGATGACAGTAAGAATTGAACAACTTTACCTTCTGACTGCATAAACGAAGAAAACAGCGTATTCTGTTCATGGATTTGAATAAGATTCACACTACAGTACGATACCATCTATATAATACTTATTTTACTTGTTTTGCTCGTGTTGCTATGTTTTTTTTTAAATCTGATATTTCAGTGGTTAATGAAAAAGATATTCATCAATTGCACAGTAAATGCTGTCAAAATTAATGCTCCTTTCCGTAAAAATGTATTGTATATTGACCATATTCAGGAAGATTTGTTCAAGAAAATGCACTCCTCGGTTCAAAATCGAAATAATTATTATTTTGGCTGTCAGCTACCAAAAAGCTATTTGATACATGATGAATAGTTCAATTCTAGCTTTTGGTAAGAAGAAAAATATCTTCAACGATCAGGCTGAACTTTACATTCACAGAGCTAATTGGTTTTAACTTTTAATTTTTTGTCTCTTAGAATATTCTAAGGGTGTGAGCTGGAATTAATAATAGGCCTAGTTTAGCATAAGCTAAATCGTATTCAGAGCTATACCTCCATTAATCACAGTATCAAATACTACCACCCAGTGTCTGTGTGAGAGAACAGCAGGTGTGAAAATATTTCATGAAAGTACTACTTTCTAAACTAAAGACTAATGGACTTGTGTTATGTCTTTCCCATTTTATAGAAGCCTCTGGCACACAAAGAGACCCCCCTTAGAAACAATAGCTGCTTACAGATGCATCAGAGAGTAAGATCATTACTTGGTTATCCGCATGTTTGTTTCATGCCCTTCTTTTATGTCACTCTCATTGGCTAATTGCCTGAACATGCATCATTTTCTAAGTGCTACCTTATCTTTCTCTAGTCGTAACATGAAATAAACAATGATTGTTTTTCGAAACTTTAGCCAGTTGTATTGTCACTTTCCATATCGTATGCGTTTGTGTGAACTGCTATTATTTAATGAATGACAATAAACCTAAGAAATATTGAAATATAACGTATTCTCATACAGATTATTAGTCAGATAAATCTTTACATTTCCCAAAAATACAATTAGTATTGCTATTAAATGGCTTCCATTCGTTTTAAATCCTTTTTCTGTTTCTGGAATGATTCGCAGGAGACAATAAGTGAGCAGAACTTTGAGTCGTATGTGACCACTTTGACGGACATGTACTCAAACCAAGACCAGTACCAGAGCCCCGAGAACAAAGCACTGTTGGAAAATATTAAACAAGCTGTTCAAGGGATCCAAGTGTAGCGCTCCAGCATGGAAGAGAACCCCTTCCTAAGGGGAAACGGGAGAGAACTCTGGTGGGTGCATCTCACTGTCGGCTGCTGTGCGTTGTATCTAATCATAGTGTTATATATTGAAGTACGTTCTTTCAGAAAAAAAAAAAAAAGTTGTTATGCTTACGAAACTTCATGATTTTTGGTCTTGCTTTAAGAATCAGAAGAGTGGCAAAAATAGTTTTTGAGGACATTCACATTTTGTACGTTTTCATATGAGCTTACATAGTGTGACGTAATGTTTCTAGCTGCTCATGTATGCACATTTTTGTGTATATTCCTGAACAGTTACCTAATGATATAGTAGATACGTTCTTTGTATTGCTTGACGACGAAGACATTTAGATTAAAAGATGAAATGGACAGTGAAAACCTTTTGAAAAAAGGAGGAATTGCAAGGAGGTAGCTCCTTTTCAATCATTTCTTTCTCCTCTATGGATGATTTTGGATGTTTTTCTTTGTTTTTTTTTGTTTTCTTTTGTTAATGTGCAGAAAACTCAATTGCAAAACATGGTTGCAAGTTGCTTTATTTTCTAATGCTTGAAAAGTGTAATCTGTCTTTTGTTAAAAAAAGATTTGTAGCTGCAGGTGGGGGCATTTTTACATGGTGCTGGAAACAAGTCTGGAACAGAAACTGACCTGATGTATGTTTGAATGTTTGGGATGTATGAACAGTTTTAATGTAAACATCATAATACGGAAACCCAGTTGTGGAAATGTCATAACTCTACAGCGGTAATTAGCGTAAAATACAGTGTATGGTATAATCCATAATAACTGCCCTTCAATCAGTAAAAGGCTAATGTGTAATTACAATAGATTTTATTCAACACAATACTGTGGCTAGAATTTGAAAAAGCCAATAATATAATCTAAATAATTTGGTTCTATATAGGCCCATGTCTGCAAGAACATAGATTGTTTGGGTATATGCAATTTCTTGTTTATAAAAATAGCTGGGTAACGCGATCATCTTTTTAATATGAATGGCCTATAGGAGATATTCTTTTTTATCCTATTATAATTACTATCTTTTAATACAAATTTTCTTTAAAAACCTTGAACGGCCAGTTTCAAAAGTGAAAGATAGTATTTAATTCCACATGAATCCTGTATAATTTTGCACAGGGACTCCGTTGTTTCCATGTTTTGATGTTTTCACAGAAAACTAAAACGCAGCACCTGAGAGCCTAAGTGGTGGATGGCAGTCAGAGGGTTTTGTAAAGAGTATTTATAGAGTTCAAGAGCGGGACTTACAGGGTCATTGTCCCCCACTTATGTGCCAGTAGACTATTTGCACTTGTCCTAAAGATATTGTCCTAACATACGGCAGCGTGCAATTTCTGAGTGTCCCGTTTGGCACACAACGATTAGAGTGAACACAATGTTCTAGGTGCCACTGTTGCTAATGAAGTAGTCCACCTGGAGAGGACCTACATGGACTTTAAAACCAGAAATGATGAAAGATGAATATTACCGTTGCAGTTATACTGTATTATCAGTTGTAAAACAATAATGTTCTTTCATTTTGGTATGTTGTATGAAGACAAAGTACTCCCCCAAGCAGCACTTTATATGTAATCACTGTACAAATGGGTAAATAATCAATCAACATTAGATAAGAAAAAAAAAGAGGGTTTTGTTTCCCGCAGGGCTGAGACGCAAAGAAACAGGCTTCCTTAAGGGGCAATCCAGTGTCATGTCTCTACACACCCTGTCCTTCTGTTGTTCTAGTTGTTAGAGACCGTGCGAGGGGAAATGCCTTTTTGAGAGCTAATGCAAAAGGTGCTCTATTGATCACCTGGTAACTTCTCTATTGTACTATACCGTCCTCTTTTAGGACTCTCCATTCTCCATGATTGCATATGACTTTTGTCCCACAGCACCGTGTCTGCAGCTTTTTGCCAATATAGTAATGCTTTTAGTAGAGTCATAGCTAGTACCGGTTTAGAAATAATTCTCATTATCAGTGAAAATGGAAAGGGAATTTAAAGCACAACTGGATGCTCATCTAACTGGGACATAACCATACATTTTAAAACAGATATCTGGGACTTTCTGCAAGAAATATGAAAAGGTGTCACATACTATATTAAAATGCTGACTTTTCAAATGAATCATTGTGAATTCATCAGAGTTTATTATATCTATCTGATTCATTTTGAGGTGGATTTTCAGTAAATATTAATGAAGACAGGATTTTGTAAACTGTTGTGCTCTCTGTGGAACTGAAGTTTGATTTATTTTTGTACTACACAGCATGGATTTGTTGATTTTAATTTTGCTATAAATGTGTGAGATCACAAGTTGCTGTGATATTTCATTTTTAAATTGTGAACTTTGTACAATTTTGTCATGCTGGATGTTGACACATCTTACTATAAATAAAGAAAAATTGTGTGGCCACAGGCCTGTAAGCTCATGCCTCTGTATTTTAATTATGTGATTATATCGCTTTTATGTTGCCAATGTTCTTTTATACTTAGATGGTCACGACATAAGCATTTACAACCAGTAGATGGCAGAATACAATTGTTCAATTAAATTCGTTATATACTCAATAAGGCATAGATGAAAGAATAGAGGCTGTTTAAGCTGGCAGTTTCTTTTTTTCACTTTTTCATAATTATTTTTTAAAGAATAATATGATGGTTTCACGTGGTTCAAAATACCTGTTCATAACCCATATATTAAATGTTGTTCGTTAATGAAAGCTATCATTTCAGTTATGTTGAATTGGGCAGAAATAAGGACTGATGCGTTTTCAGGCTACAGTTAGGGCAAGTTTGATCGCTACAAGATTCTGTTCTATTCAACTCTATCTCTCTCTCTCTCTCTCTTTCTCCCTCTCTCTCCCTCTCTCTCTCACACACACACACACACACAAACACAAACGTACCAGGGTCTCTTTTATTCTCTCTTTCCCTCTCTGTAAGGAGGCGGGAGTAAATCCCGGGACAGACCGAATTCCACAGGTTTACCATAACTGAGTAGATGTTAGTCGGCGAGAGGGTTGCTGGCGGTGTGTAGGCTACTTGCGCGGCTGAGTCCCTAGCAATGGCGCTGTGGTCTGGCCAACTCTTTTCCCCGTTTGTTTTTGCATTTGCTTTCTTACTGGTTGCAAGTATACCAAAATCTGTCAATTCTTGCCCAAGCCGCTGTTTATGTTTTCGAACTACAGTGAGATGTATGCATCTAAACTTGGAAACCGTTCCTGCAGTTTCTCCACAAACGACCATTCTGTAAGTAACTGTTACAGTACTATCTAACGCTATAACTTTTCCTAATGAATTACAAGATAAAAGCCAAAAATCAAAGTGATGTTTGTTTTTCTAGATGTTGTTTTTTACAAAACGTATTAATACGACACTATTTAGCAACTTGTTTTTGAATCAAAAGTTGTTTTAAAGTTATTATAACAGAATATGTAGACTTGTGCAATTTGTCGAATTTATTGTTTCAGGGGACAGTAAAACTAATAATGTGAAGCCAAGCGTTGCACTGTGCTAATAAGAAGGATTTTGACAATTTATTTATTTAGCCATTTAGATTAAATTTTTTAAGGTCACCCAGATTTAAGGGTCATCTGTCCACATAATTCTGCTAAAGCTGCAGGACATTTCCCAAGTCAATGAGACAGCCTAGGTGGATATATATACATACAAAAAGTGTGATTGCATGGGTTTTAAGGGAGGTCCAAAGACGTGCGAGAGCTTTATGTGAAACAGAGATTCCTTAGTCTTTCCTCCATGAGTGCATGCAAGGAAAGATAACGTTATCCTCACGGAGAGCAACTGAGGGACCATATCGGAATATGCCTTATCGTGTCTTATCCAAGGCATAATCTATCCCCACTTACTTTGCATGCTATTGGGCGTTTTCTGTTCTGGTTAAATGCATATAAAAAGTAATCGTCAAATCTACTCTAGCTACATAAACAGGACAGCAATGTTTTAAATCTGATCCAGTTTGAATCAAAACGAACAGAGGTGTCTAGTATCATCAACCCGTTTACAGTTGAAACCTTAGTACACAAATCAGTGAGATCCTCATTGCTCACACTTCTTTCTCAAAAGTGTATACTGTCAGCGAGAAAGGATTCTGACGAAGAGTCAGTTGTTTAGGATTGTGAGGGTTGTTTGATGCAAAAAATAAATAAAAATAAAACTGCAACTGAAGGTCAGTAACACTCCACTAAGGTCACCGTTCACACAGTGTGCCCTTTTGTTGGAGGCAGCTCCAGTCCCTGAGAGCCAGACAGCCAAGGCACAAGGCTTCAAAACACTCCGATCCCAAATATGTGCCCCCCTTGTTTTCTAATTGACCCATGTGCTTGTGGTGTGTGTTTCCGACCTCCTTTATGCATCTGCACAAATACAGACCTTCATTCAGCCGGACAGCAGGGCCACAAAGGGGCAACTCAGCTGCTCTTAACAGCGCCGGGTGCAGCATGCTCAGAATTGACCCTGTTTGCCAACATCTGCAGACAACCTCCAGCTTCACAAGAGTGACCCGGTCTGAGGCCCCGAGGCCAACCCAGCCTCCCCCAAAGCAAAGATAGAAGCACTGGCCTCCGCCATGCAACTCAAAGCAATGTTCAGCTCCATATGTATCCCTACTCTATTCAAAGTATTTAAATCTGTCAGGGCTGTCGAGAAGAGGCGATGTGTGTGGTGGGACTTTTTCCAAGCCTGTCGGGCTTGCCGCTGTTTGAAGCCGCTGCAGCCACCTGTCACCGTGGACTTTGCTCAGTCTTGTCGGGACATGAATGTGTCTCCTGTCGGCTTCCCGGTTCCTTCACTGTAAATACTGCACAAATCGCGGCTCCTCCGGGCACTCAGGCACCTTTCATCTGGACTCCTCCTCGCCCAGGCACTCCTCAGGGGGAATGCCTGTGTGTCTGGCTGCAGGACAAGGTCCGTCGGCGGAGTGGCTGATCGCATTAAGCCCCGTAACGCAGTCGTCAAGGTAATCACTGTGGATTACAAGGCCGTCCTCTACATGGAAAGAGAGAGTGTTTGTGGGTTTGTGTTCAAGAGAGACGTTGTCTGTCTTTGACCTATACATCATGCATTTTTTTTGTTCCTCATTGCTCCAGCCACTGAACAAATTCACGGACATTCAGCATTCTCGCCTGACAGGGTTTTTAGTGGGAGACCGGTCTAATTTCACACGGGGAGATACCCAGCTGACTAGACTCCTGGCTGGGCAATGCATTCCTCATCTCCCTCCTGGCAGCACGCCACATTCTAACTAGGAATTTCCTCCCTAAATGTCCGCCGCAGTCAGATCTTCCTCTCTATGCTCCCTTAGTGCTGTGAGAACGAAGCAAGTGGAGGCTAGCCTTCTAGACATAAGGGCTGATTAAGTCCACCCCTTGTAGGGTTGAGCTTTCAACCAGAATCCTATGTCTGTCTCCTAGAGAGGCTGTGCTATTGTGTTGACCTAAGGCCCTGTGGGGCATGTGTTTCTTACTCTTAAGGCTGAACAGTCACAGGGAAGATGGTAAGCCTATTCAGGCTTTTATTTTCCAGTTGAGAATGTCTACTGCTGGGTTGTAAAAGAGGTACTAAAGATTGATACAAAGAGTAGTGGTGAGATGCCCAAGCAGTCTTTTTTTTTACAGGTTACAATCCAGTTTTGTGCAATGTTTAGAGAGAGTGTCATGGATGTCATTCATTTGTTTTTCAGCTGTTTCCTGTTTTTTTCTGTTTGAGACATAATGGTAAATTACCTTTAGCTTTACGTTTACGCTACCTTTGGCGCTATTTTGCCAACAGCACACATAAATCCAGTAGAACTATATAGGCCCGCTGCTTCTGGTTAATTCATGGTCATTTCACAGATTTATATAATGGGCTGATAGCTGCACAAAACACACATTTTTATTGATTTATGTTTTGAAGTATAAAGTATGATGCTTGCTAAGGTGCCCATTCGCACAAATTCACAGGACGCTTTATGAACTGAGGCAAAGGACAAAACCAGGGGTTTAAAAGCCTATCAAAGCCTAATGTAGCCACGTAGCCTTGATAGCTGCCGTCCTCTACGTGTTACTCTTTGTTTACACGTGTAGGCTTGTGCGTTAATTTGTCAGTGGTGCCTTGTGTGCGTTCTCACATGGCCTCTCACACGAGGCAGAAATTTGTTTCAACATTGTGAAAGTGAACCCTTATTGAGAACATATGGGCAATACCATGGCAACGGGGAGTATGCCTGTTGTAAATGTGTCAATGTGCGAGCTCATAAAGAGGCTTGTTATGACCTAGTGGAGCTCCTTTATGTAGCCAGTCTTGTGGTCCAATTTACTTTGTTGTTGGTCGCATTCTCTTAAACTCCAAAATACCTTTCTACAATTAAACACCAGCAAAACTCCCCAGTGTATTTAAACTGCAAGTTTTCACATGAAAAATTATAATTGAAAAATGTGTATTTCACACGTTTTTGGTCTTACGTCGTATTTCCATCCATACACAGGGCTGGATCATCTGTTTAGACCTATATTAATGAAGTGTAACATTTAAATGGTGTCGGGAGCGTTCGACTGCCCAGATGTCAAGTCGGACCTGGATTTCCCCCTGAATGGTTTCTCTTCAGTGGGCGCTTGGGGTGACTGTGTAACCAGGGAGTCGAGTTGAGGGCAAGGAATGGGCTCAAGCTTGTGATGGTCTTGATTTGCAGCTAAAATTACGAGGTACCCTCCCCGCGCTCTGTCCTTTGAGGCCCCACTTGGTCAACTCAATTACTTGGTGTTCAAGCACCGACTGTCTTTTCCCTTCCGTTCTCCCCTCTCTGTGTGTCATTATTAGCCCCCCAACAGTGGCTCGGCCTGAGTGACGGAGCCAGTGTGGTTGAGTCGGGGAGAGAAAGAGGAGTTCCATTGTTTGGAATTTGATGCAGTCAGGCTTTGTGAAGCGTTCAGTCTCTGTGGCATTATGGAATGTAAAGCCAGAAATCCCCAAAGCCGTGCTCATTTGCACGGGGAGATTGGGCAGAAGATAGTTGTTGAAAGGAACCCTCCTGGCCCCTCTCTTCCTGTGGCTGTCCTTTGGGGGGACAGCTGCTCTCCCAAACTCAGACCTTATTCCACCCTTAGTTGCACGAGAATAGTGGCGTATATATGAAATGTGTTCTGAGCCCTCACGGACAAGTCTCAGGTTTATTCTTATCCTTTTTTTTCACACTCATAAAATACTTCAACCTTTGTTTTGTCTAGCAGCTGCCTAATAGTTGCATGCGATAGAGTCAGTCCTTCTTTTGAACATGCTCACTATCCCGCCCATTTAAACGGTAATGGCCCACAGCTCTCGCATCCGTCTCCAACTCCAACAGGCTCCATGGGGCTTTGATAGGCTGGCCCTGTGCACCACTGCTCCCCTGGCAAGCAACAAATCCCCGCAGTCTGTTTGCACAGGATGCATATTACACAGAAACCCCAGCCTTGTTTGGAGATCCAGATTCGCCCGTTCTTCCTTTGGGAAACGAAGCGGGGAGGCCGCCTTGTTCTTGTTTAACCAAGAATGACTCACACACGCCGAGAGTTCTTGGCGAGCCCACTTGGGCATGTGTCACCCGGCCAAATAATCCCTTGACAGGAGAGAAAGGGCTCCACACATGGCACTCAGATGCTAGCTGGAGCTGGAGGGGTTCCATGTCCACTCCCTCGATGACTTAAGCAATAGTTTGCAGAGAGAATTCCTCTGTAGCTGCAGCTAGAAAACAGAATAGTGTAGCATGCAATACAATACAAGTGGATATTAGAATTTCGTCATTCTTTGTGATTTTTCGTCCAAAATAATTTCAATGAATAGTAGAAGCCACCCCAATCCAGCTCAGGATTGCTTTGTTTAGCTTGTTTTGCCCCCCTATCTATCTCATGTGGTTCTATCCCAAACACATGGCAAATAGCATAGCTGGATATGTGTAGCCGGGACAGTCTTTCCTAGCGTTGATAGATAATCATAGTTGGCATGGTTATCAGGCCGGCTGCCCTTATCGGCTAGTCCATTTGCTCTGCGGAATTTCCCTCTTTGAATCGTAAAGACTTGGCGGGCGGACAACCAACAAGAACCCAGGACCGATTTTTGCATCCTGTTTACGAACAATTGTCCAGGACTGTTACACCAGATCACCTCACACGTGTAACTGTCCCCTCATGTGGCACGGAGACCCGTGTGAGCTCACCAGACGGACTGAATGTGAAGAGTCGTCCAGGCGCCAGGCCCAACGGACTGTGCATGTTTGTGAGACTGTCACCGCTGTTCGGGGAAAAGATATTTATAAAGCACCTTCACCAAGTCGGCCAAGTTTGGAGAACAGAGGAAGGCAATGGCATTGCAAGGGCATCATTTAAGGCAGGGCTGCGCAGGAAGATAGGTGGATCTGGTTCCCAGACAGAAGGCCGGCCCTAATTCTTTTATAGCCTTTACCCTGAATACACCCACTATTGATTGCTTTGGAAAGATAATACCTTTTGTTAAGAGAAACACTTGCCCCAGGAGCTGTGCCTTCCCGGGGGCCAGCAAAGAGACAGGATTCCTTTTAGCAAAGGTCTTGCGAGCCATGCTGTGCACAAGTGTAGCCCTACAGTTAACAAAACACAAACAAAAGACTCAGATGAAATAACCTTTGTACGTGCAAGCACAGGCAAAGATCATGGCCTTGCGCAGCTATGTGAGACCAATAGTGAGGCCCTTACATTGGCTAAGAGTACATATCATGATGCATCACAATGTTCCCCAACAAGAGGAGTGGGAGAGGTTGTGAACATGCGACAAAGCCAAACAGTACCGGCTGTAATGATCCTGTTGAGTGTGTCTGTAACAATGGCTGTGCCACTATTGAGCATGCTCAAAAGTGCTCCTACATCAGTCAGTAGAGGACAGTGAATGGTCGTGAGACGTTTTTTGGACCGTTTGAGTGGCCAGCGACCGGTCAGCCGCCAACGTGGCCGTCCTGCTTCACAGCGGCTTGTCACTAAGGAGTGGGAATGCAAGCCAAGAGAGTTACTCAGTTCATGGGATGAATGCGGCAGTACTCAGACAAACAGCGCTCAAGATCTGCTGGCCTTTGTGATTGCTATTGCATTGTGTTGCACTCCTCAGCTGTATTCTTGCCATCGTGATGTCTGAATGTGTTCTCTTACGGCAGTCATCAGAGGACTCGTCGCGTGCGGTGTTGCTCGTGCGAGTGAAACCCAGCAGGACAATAGTGCAAAGGGTTGTCAAAACATCTTCAGTTGAACTGTATAATTGTCAGTGGGGAAAAGGTGTTGTTTTGACCAAGTCAAGGATTTACTGAGTAGAAAATCAGCTAGCCTATTTTTACCTACTCTCCACATTAATGCCCAAATAAACAATACTGCTATAGACTATTATTTTTGAAATGGATAGTGGAGGATCCAAATAGAGTCTACTGATTTACTGATACTCGATTCCGACTCCAGCCAGTGCTCAAAGCCGCTTTTGAAGCCCTCTATATGAAAGGAAGTCAGCATATGAAACACTGGGCCCTAAAATTGGGTCCATATGCATGGGCTTTAATAGAGCGAGTGACCCATACACATTTCACTCTCTTTGAAATCTTCTTGCTTTGTTATTTGACCTTAAAAACATGAGACGGCAAAAGTTCAGGAATGTGTAGTTTTGTTCAGATTTTGTTTAGAAATCTACGTATTGTGCATGTTCTTCTAACTAGGACACAAAGGTCACAGACAAAGAGGTCAATGCAAACTGCATGGTGGAGTTTAATTACACAGCACTGGGAGTGAGTTGTCTTAGAAGATAAAGCTAATGTTAAGAACTGACTATTGTGTGCTATAGGTAATGTATTTGTCATTTTGAAACCCAGACTCACTGACATTGACTTTGGCCTGCTTGGTCAGTGGACTAAAAAGCTCGTAGGCCTAGCTGTTACGGGAGCAGTTATTCCGATCCGGGAAGGTGTCTCAGTCTACCTATGACAATGATACACAGATCTGTGTTTTAACCCTTTCTGGACTGTCTAATTGTCAATGGTGGAAGAGACACATTCTCAAGGACAAATACAGGGTCATACATTTCTGGAGTGGGGGTTATGTCGTTTGTGTTTTGTTGCACTTGGTGTGGAAACATGCTTGGTCGTGATGACTCATTCCACGCCATGTGAAGATGGAGAGAAGGCCCCTTTCAAATGCCTTTCTTTAGTGGCCTTCATAGATGTCCTGCTAATAAATAGCTGCTTCCAATTAACGTTTTCTTTTTTTCTAGTGAAAAGGAATTTTGTTAATGTTTCCGTTTGAAGGCGAAATAACTCAAGTTAGACAGACAGTTACTTCATCGTAACGAAATGTTCCGATCAGTCTATAGTTCCAGTTTTACTGTGTGGTTACTTATCACACTGTCGTTTCGGTTGCACCTCGTGAAGTTTTGAGCCAGTGGACCATGCTTGGGTTAGGCCTCGCAGACACGGTCAGTCATTTGTCATGACGACTACTTAGTGTCATCTCAAGTGTCGCCAAATGCCATTAAGCCTTCACAAGAGGTGGTGCATGGTGAGTGAGACTAAACCCTTTGGCTGCCTTGAAAAGCCTCTCAGAAAACGAAAATATTGCTATTACATAAATCTGCCCTTATGACTAATGCTTGCTAAATGGTGTTTGTGTGAGATGAGTCTTTTTTCAAATTGCTGCCCGTCATAATTATCCCCACTTCACTGTTGGACTTGGGAAGAGTGTTCACTTATGAAATGCAAACTTCTGCAGGCTACTGTCCACAAATAATTGCATGTATTCATTTCAAACAGACAGAGATTGACATATTTAAAGTTTAAAGTCAATGGCTTCAATCTATAACTTTGGATCTGACACATAACTGCTTTCCTTAACAAATATGTCTGTGATGGATACAAAATTGTCAGATTTTCCTCACTCATTATTTTATTTTTCCTTTTTTTTGCAGAGACCTGAGGTTCAACAAAATTAAGGATTTACATCCTAGCTCTTTTAGACGGCTAAAGAACCTCAACACGCTGTAAGTATTCCCCTTTGCTCCGCAAAGTAAACAAATAGATGCTTTGCCCCATAGGGACAAGTTTGCCTTGTCCTACCGTGGTGCACTAATAGATTTTCGATTCACACATGGTTAGAATATTTTCTCTTCTCCCTGCTATGGTTTCACACATGTAGGTCAGCTCATAATATGCGTGGAATTTGTTTCCCCCTTTCTCTTGCTGAGACGTCCATCGTGAGTCAGCCATGCAGGCAGACCGCCGTGTGGCTTGGCTAAATTTATAAAGCGCAGATTACAGATGGCTGTGCAAGGATGTATACAACCACAATGGGCATCTGTCTCCAAAACCAAGGCCTGTTCTCTACTGTGAAACACACAACTTTGAGGGCGGCCCGACTATACCTCTTACAAATAGAAGAACCGGCAGTTAATGGATTATTATTTTAAGGTGTCAAATAAGCAAACCGTTCCAGTAAAACATACACACTGTATGCAGAAACAACTTAGAAATGGCCAAAGCCCATGTCCTTAAACCTGAGTGGCAACATCAAGACATGCACACTGTTGAGGGCCACTATTTCTTGGTAAATGGTGATTTTTCTTTAAACATGTCAGACTGTAGAATAACATAATGTGTGCTCAAGCCTAGCTCTCTGTGAACCACAGATGTCCAGTGTTTGCATCTCGCCTGGAAATAGATGGCTGTTGCATTGAGAAAAACTCATCCATCAGTGACAAAGGTCTCTCAGCTCCCAAACTCAGCTTAAACATGGCTGGTTTGGTACTTGTAGAGATTCTTAGAGAGGAGAGAGAACATAAGATTGTGTCCAGTTGAAACAAGTTCAATCTAGGACATTTGTCCATGTCATTCACTGTTTGGTTGGCTTCTAGTTTTATTTCAGCATGACTGCGTCATTACTCACAAAGAGCTCACAATGCGGAAATTCTTTGACTGTTATTGTAAGCTTTATTCAAATGACGTTCCATGGTAACATTATCAATTATGTTGAAGGTCATATTATGACAGTGTTCAGGATCTGAGTCAAATGTGTCCTACGAGGGGACTCAGTTGGCTAACATTTAAAATTACCTCAGTGGAAACAAACCTCATCTGAGTATGGTGATATGCAATCATTTGATGTGTCCTGCTCGACATTGTTTTTTTTAAAGAATGTCCTGTATGTACTCCTTCCAATACCTAATTTGTAACCATAAACTGATGCCTGCTTTCTTTACTTGGCAGTCTTCTCAATAACAATCACATACGAAGGATCCCTAGAGGAGCATTTGAAGACCTGGAAAACCTCAAATATCTGTGAGTTGCCCCTCATATTTTAATGTTTTTCTGTTGGAGGTCAAGTTATGGAATTTTTAAACAATGTGGAAGCATAGTATTCCTAACAGACTCGTTAGGCGAAATGCCAATGGGGAAGTAGTCTCCTCTCACCCGCTGAAAACAAAGCATGGCACAATGTGTCTTTGATTTGATCTCGGAATCGCACAATTGCGGAAACTCGACTCAGGAATGGCATGACAATGAGCTGAATCCAAATCACATCAAAAACAAAAAGAACGCCATTGTCTGATGCCATGTCGGGGTCTTAGAGAGAGCAGAGATACGTTTGAGGAGTGCCTTGCCTCGGAGTAACAGTAGCTTAGCTGGGTTTCTCTCTCCCTCTCGGTCGTCCTCCATTGGAAAGCCACCGGCCTCAGTTGTGGTGGGAACACTATGTTCCGAATAATACCACGTCTGAACGGTCTGCTTCCCGGTCTCTTTCCTTAGCCTCATGTCCTTAGATTATCATTGACTAATAACCCCACCTCAGCTCTAAGGGCGAAGAATAGATGCTATTTGTTTCCATTCCTGCCCAAAGGAGAAAAAAAAAGATTCTTCTCCTTAAATAACATTTGGCTGTTTTGTCTATAGGGTTTAGATGTTATTCTGGGTAAAACTGTATACATACAGTACAATACTGTATGTAACAAATAATTACACATCTGCTAAATTAATAAGTATGACAAATTAGAATTATTCATGTAGGTGGGTTATAGTCCTAACGTCAAACTGTAACAATGATCCTATTGTAATATCCTAAAGTAATAATGATTTGGTTTTGTCAAGAATTGGGATGTAAAGTAGGAAGCACATACATTATTTATTTATCTCTCTTGCTCTCTCTTGCTCTTCCTCACACAAACACATGCACACACATACACACTCTCTGTCTTTCTCTCCCCCTCTCTCTCAGTCTCTCTCTCTCTCTCTCTCTCTAGCTCTCTCTCTCTCACACACACACACAGAGAGTTACACACACACACACACACACACACACACACGCGCGCACACACGCACACAGGTGGCACTTTTCACACCTCATACACACACGCACGCACACACACACACACACACACACACACACACACACACACACACACACACACACACACACACACCAGTCCCTAATCTGCACACTGTAATTGGAGCATGGTTGCCTGCAAAGGTTTGTGTGGGGGCTGTTTTAATTAGAAGGCTGTCTTTCTTTAAAGCAGAGTTAATCTGAGGCCAGCCACACTATGCTTACCCTTGTGATTAAGAGACGTCGACCCCAACACCCTTGCCCTTGCCTCGAGATACCACTGGAGCTTGGCCTGGAGCACGGCCTTGCTAACCCCACCACAGACCCCAGTAAAGCCCACTCCCCTGGGGCTTTCATGTACTCTGAACTGGATGAACCAGCGGAAGTCTGGACTACCCCCCGTAGAGGGTCAGGCAGGGTTCAAAGGGTCCTCTTACGCAACTATGTGTCCCTGAAAGGTTAATGCATCCACAGCCTCGCATCTGTAGATGTTACAGCAATAAGGCCAATGTTAATTGGCAAACGTGAAGGTTATTTTTAAAGAAGGCTTTTCACTATATCACTGTTTGAAAGAAAGGTGCCTATGTTGTCTATTTAGTTTTCAGTTTTTTTGCCTTTCACAGTGTAAGCCAAAGCTGTAGTTAGGGTTTAGTTGTTGCGTTGGAATGCTACTTGGTGGAGGAAGTCTTATTGAGTTATAGACTAGCACTGGGGTGGGTTGCGTAATTATTGTTATTTTGTAGCTATGGTCAGCAAGGGAGTGAGTATTTGTGTTTTGTTCAAGAATGCAGCTGACCTTAAGAAAGAGAGGCTCTTAAACTCTAGGATGATGGACATGGGGGAGACGTTCTTTCCCTCAAACACCAACCGAAACTCTCAATCTATTAATTCGAATATCTTATTATTGGTTTACTTTTGTATTAATGGCAATATGAATTATGGGGAAGTCCTTTTGTAGCCCCACGTTGTGTTGCCAGGTTTTGTAAAGTGTGAACCCACTGCAGTTTGCTAGGCTACTGAAGCAAAACCTTTTCCCCATGAGAGTCCATCCCGCCACTTCCCAATCCGGTTTCCCACGCAGCCCCAAATATTCACACACCACCCCACACATAAATTCTCTGCACGCGCACACACACACACACACACACACACACACACATACACGGCTACACGCTCTGTTCTGCCACAATAACCCCACAACTGTAGATCAGTCCAAAGATTTAGATTTAGTCAGCCAGGCAGTCCGTAATTTGCAACTAAAAGGGCTTTGCACAAACTGGGGGCCTGCAGATGTCTTATATGTATTTAACCTTTTTTTCCCCAAATGCTTTTTTTTCCAAACAAAACATGATTGAAATTGTGTCCATTGTATCGAAATGGATTTGTGTTCTCAAATATGGATTGCAGATAACAGTAGCGGATGGATTGCTCCAAAGCATGTTACTGCCTGATGTCAGGTTCCACGCGTCTATCAACCTGAGTGTGATTTAGAGTGCAGGAGATTTTTTTGCGAGTGAACACTGTTTAGTTGTTCACAGGACGAGCGAAAGGCGAGCGCCTTCGCACGCACGTAACGGTGATGAGAGCAAACTGCTAGAAGACGATGGAGTACAATGTTTATTTTTCCACGCGTTGCGTCACATCTGTCAGGGGTTCTGTCTCTATCCGTGATCCACACGGCAGAGCGAGGAGTGGGGGAAGGATGAAAGGAGTGCCGTAAGCTATCGCTTTCCCAGTGTCCTGTTTCACGTAGAGGGGAGGGAAAACACACAGACATCAATAGTGTTTGTCTTTCGAATTTCTATAGAAGCTTTTGGGGGATGTCACATGTTCTGCTTCGGAGGCCGTGATCACACCGCGATGAAACATGTGTTTTAACCGTCAGCACAACACTGTAATGGCATTAAGCCAGTTTTGATATGCTGTGGTAACACGTGTGGATGGGGGCCACTAACAGTCTACATTGAACTCAGAAGACCCACTGGGAGCTGAATTCCTGTTAGCCTGTAGTTTATTAACCAGAGAGTGTTTGTTTGTATGTATGTCTGTGTGATACTAATATTCCTGATTATTTCTCCTTTCAGCTATTTGTACAAGAATGAAATCCAATCAATTGACAGACAAGCGTTTAAGGGACTTGTCTCTCTTGAGCAACTGTAAGTGACCATCCTCGTCCTCCTCTTTCTCTTGTGGTTTTTTTTATGATGCCTTATAAAGGGTTAATGAGAGCCCTATTCATTTGTCCTTTGTCAAAAACTGCCCACCTGCGCGCCGCCGTACCCCCCCCCCCCACGCTCTCCCACTGCCACCATGCATGCCATTTGTGCACCCCCCCAACCCCCTCTATGTCATGCTGACCCCTCTTGAACTCTTGCATGAGTCGCATGTCTCGTTTCCACGTGAACAGATGTGTCCGTGCCAGATCCTATTCTCCTATAACATGAGAAACGTTACCCCACTGCTTAACAGGCTTGACCTTTTATGTCGTTAAAACTACTCCTACATCTTCTAAGCAGCTTGCTCGCAACATGTTTTTTTTTCCTTAAAAAGTAACTACTTTAGTACATACTTACATACTTTAATTAATCTAACGTAATTGTTTATCACTTTTGTGAAACAAAGTACTGCTATTCGTTTTGACCGCATAGAAACCTCCCTCTCACATGTTTTTCAGGCAATGTTCCATGTGATGTGAGTCTTTGTTATGGCTACCTCTGCTGTGCTCCCTTTGATTCATGCTATTGGTATGGGGACACCAGTGCCGGTTGTATGATGCTAGAGAATTGCATGATTCCACAGTGATAACCTAGCAAAGCTGGGAGAAATAGTGTGACTGTTTTCCCATTCAATGTTCAGAAAATGTTATATACTTGACATATAATAGTATATACAACTTTTTATTCACGTTGTGTGATCTAATGTTTTACTGTAGTTATGGCCTTGGGCCAGTTTGGGATTAACATACAGAAATTGACTGAAATATTAAAAGGTAAGACTGTTCAGTAAAATTGCCTTATTTGAAAGATAGGTTTATTTATTTAGCTTCTTTTCATTAGCGACATTAAAACACAACAAATGGCAAATCCACCAACGAAATTTAGCCACAGTTTGAATGATAATAAATGTATGAATTATTAAACGACTTTTTTGTTACACTGCCAAACCTGATGCACATTTATGTCTTTACAGACCCCACTGTTGATCTGGGTGATTTTTCCAAATAACGTTGTCTCCCTTCTTCTCAAGTGCATACAAATGACAAATTACATATCGCTGTGCCAAGAAAGTGCATGAGTCATTCAATGTAAACAAATCATTCATCTGCTTTTCCAGCTATGCATTAATACACTTTAATATTGTATAATATATGGCAGCGAAGGGCTGTATAGAAGTTTACAGCAATGACTTTGAAGTCGCTGCTCGCTGGGAATCAAGAGGCTACAAGACAAGTTCATTGTTGGCAGCCATACCTCTTTCTTCTCTCTCAGGCATTCAACGTGGTGGTCTGTTTAATAATATATCTTGGCTTCTTCATCTGCTTTTATCCTAAGATGTTCTCTGACGTTCTCTGGCCCGACAGTTTAGACTACACCCTGATTTCCAGGCAAATCACGTGTGCCTTTTGTATTAATCAGTGTACATCTACTTTGTGCATTATGTGGTCTGGGCTAGTCTTGCTAGTGAACCAGCCTAAAGTTGTGCTTGCTGTGATTGCTGCTCTCTCAGTGCCAGTACAAAACAGTATCTTGCAGTCATCATACCATGAACTGTTTGATTGTATTTGTCTGGCCTTTTATTTGTTTCCATAAGATCTGGTTAATGTTTTCCTCCTCTGATAAAAGAGCCTGGGACATAAATCACGTTCGCATTCCTTAAGGTAGTTGTCCGCTTTCGCCGGCAGGCAATTCCGTCGCACAGTTAGACGTTAGCTGTAGAACTCCGTACACCAACTGTCATGTATGAACGCATGATCTGCAAATTCCTTCAATACCTCGCCACTTAATTGCTGGTTTGGGTAATCCGTTTCATAGATGGACAAGTGAAAAGAATCTGACAGGCTCATTAGAAAGATGGATGAAGTCCACAGACTCTGTATGTACTGAATTATAGATGGCCACTCTAATTCAGTTGCACTGTGCTGTGTCTACTGTTTTTGTTCCTCCAGGTATCTGCACTTCAACAACATTGAGTCCTTGGAACCGGAGTCCTTTACTCACCTCCCAAAGCTGGAACGTCTGTAAGTTGGCTCTTTCTCAATTCAATTCAACGCAGTCGGCACAAACGATGCTCCGCCGACACAGTGGACCCGCTGATTCTTTTTAAGGTGCAAAACGAGCATCTGGAGAGCTCTCCCAAAGTCAGTGCACGCGCTAATCGGTTTACCACGCGCGCGCCGCTGCGAAGTGGGATTTAAGAGCCACGGAGAGCGTCGTGCCCTCCGTATGGAATGCAGTGTTCCCAAAAATACGAGTCCATAATGTGTTTACCGTGCTGCTGGAAACAAGCCTTTGGACGGCTTTGGGAATGAGAGGAGAAGCTCCGGACACTGGGGACAGCTAATCTGATCTCCTCTAACAAGTCGCCTGTGGCCTATCAGCTTGATACCCACGGTGCGTTCTCTCTCTAAACAACAACAGTTTGGTAAAGGAATGTCGGAAAGGCTAGGTCGTGTCGCTCGGTGCTGCCTGCTTTGAAGCCCAGACCCGGCCTCCCTCCCGAAGCCTACGGACTGTCAGCTAAAGTTCAGGCAGATAACTCTGTGTCTGTGCACCGCTGACGCAAGCCGTCATGCAGCACGTTGGACACACACACTAATCTCTGGCACACATGTTCACAATCAAATATCAGCTCATGAGGGAGGGGGGGTATTTATATGACCTAAGCTGTTGTCAAAGCTAGTTTCTGTGCTTGTTGGACAAGGTGATAGGTAATGCTCCCACCTCCACCCCAACTGGCACCTCGGGTCTGCGAATATGTTCTGCTAATGTGTTCCAAAAGCAGAATTGATGTACGTGTGCTCCCTGCCTCAGGATGTTGTCCCGGATATGTACAGCAGGGAGTTTGAATATTTAGCAGACCCAACCATGCCATAACTGATGCATATTCATACATAATAAATGCTTAAAGATGGAGAGTTTGTCTGACTGAACTGAAGATATTGTTGGACAACATGCGAAAGAATGATTGAGACTGCTGCTCATTTCAAACCAACATGTGATTAGCTCGCCATAGTCTTGTGCTATGCGTGGCAAGCCTTGACAAGTCGAATACTTTGTGGCAGTGGAGCAACTTTAAAAACTGTCTAAATTCTAATTCTTCAAAAAGGGTCATTTCGGTCCTTTCAACGCTAACTCTTCGGTTCAGTGACTGAGCAGAAAAATTAGTGCTTGGGTCAGCCAGATGGTGAAAGGTTAACGTGCTTAAAGGACCCGTCATGACAGTCCATTAAACCAAAAAACAGTGTACTTGGTTTAATTAACAGATTTGCTTTTGAATAATTCCTTAAAGGAGTAAGTGTGTAGAGCAGTCAAGATCCATTTTGAATGGATCCCTTGTGACCCGACCGGACCCCTGTGACCTCGGAACGCACGGACAGACTCACCGCTCCTGCTTCACACCAGATGTGGATGTTTTGGACCGTCTAGTTATGGATTAACCAGATGAATTCCTGGTTTTAGTGCCGTGTTGGCCGGCCCGTCCCTGGAATCTTTCCCTCAGACATCCCCTTAGTCTGGAGAGGGAGAGAAAGAGACACCTGCACACAACTAAAAACACAGGGAAGACACTGCCTCCGTGGGACATGTTTGTTATGCAATATCACCATGGTAATGGGCAGAGTAGTCGGTCTGCCAATACAGAGGCCAAGATTATTTCCGGATCATTTATTCCCTGTGGTTAAATTTTTTTTTAACCTTTTTATATGTTTTTACTGCTTATTAAAGTAAACAGATTCGTCATCCTGACATTTCACATTTCAAAACTCTATATATAATGCATGAGCCATTATAGTGTAATATGCTTGATAATGTTGCTCATTGATTAACCGATACCATATATGTCTTTCTTTCTCCTTCTGCCGCCCAGGTTTTTGCACAACAACAGGATCACTCATCTCGTGTTGGGGACCTTCACTCACCTGCAGTCCATGAAGAGACTGTAAGTCCAACTCAGCTGGGCTGCTGTGTGACAAAGCCTGTCCTCAAACATTCATGCTGTGACCTTGTGAATCACACGGTGCGGTTAGTTGGTGTTAGCCGTATTACAACATCGAACTTTTCTCGCTGTGTCACCGCACGTTATCCCTGCGAAGAGTAGCATAAAATCGGGCTGATGTACTGCTTGTGGTAATAATACTCTCTATGTATTGGAACGTATACGTACGGAGTTCACAGGGTCCAGCCTTGGTAAAAGGTGGAAGATGATTGGCTCTTTAGGGACCGTTACTTTTAATTATCTACTTACACTATGAAAACTTGCTGAACCTGCCATGAATGATTACTGCTGTACTTGGAGAAACATTATTGTTGTAGAACAGTGTGTTTGTAGATCGGTATCTCCGCGAGACATGCTTGGAAAGGAAGCGAAGTGCAAAGGTCCAGGAAAAGGAAGTTGTGTGACTGACAGGGACTGCAACAGAGACAAACACCATTAATATAAACTACTGGCAGGTCATGGAGACCGGGATATTTGGCACGGTGGGGCGAGAGCTTTTCGGACCGTGAGCCCGTCCAGCCCAGTGGTAGCCCCATTCTGGGTGCCTTCCAGAGGGGATTCACGCCGCACCACTGAACTGCCAGCTTCACACACAGCCCATTGATTCAAACACACACACACACACACACACACACACACAAGTAGACTGTGTGCAGCGCTGTGTTCAATACCTTTCCATTTAAATGGGTGGTTATCTCTTTCTGGAAGATAAATCATGTGATGGATGAATTCTCCTCAAACTATTTACCTCGTCCTTCCTTTCTCTCTCTCTGTGTGTGTGTGTGTGTGTGTGTGTGTGTGTGTGTGTGTGTGTGTGTGTGTGTGCCCAGGCGGCTGGACTCCAACACTCTGAACTGTGACTGTGATCTGCTGTGGCTGGCTGACCTGCTGAAGCAGTACGCCGAGTCGGGGAACGCTCAGGCCGCGGCCACCTGTGACTACCCTGGCCGACTGCAGGGACGCTCGGTGGCCACGCTCACCGCCGAGGAGCTCAACTGTGGTACGGACACACACACGCACACACACACACACACACACACACACACACACACACACACACACACCTGGATTCTCACACACACAAGCCCTCATTCATTGGTGGTGCCACCTGCGCCGCTCCCTATTTCCATAACAGTGTCGGGGGCCGGCTCCCACCGTCACAATACACACGCTGCCGTGTTCTCCCTCAGCTCCTCAAAGGGCCCGCGTCGCTCAAAGAGGCCCTGTGTGTCGGTGGGCCTGGTCTGCCACACAAACACTTTGAGTATTCCCCAGGTGTACCCCCTCTCTGCAGTCAGCCATCCAGGCCAGCTGCTCCTGTCTGCCCCCCCACCCCCACCCGCTGGACCTCAGGGCTGGGTAGCATGACAAATAGGAGGCCCTGCCCCAAACCCCTAGCCTCTGCTCGGACCATTTGTGGAGCACGTGCTGGGCCTGTGTGAGGGGGGGGGGGGTCATGCTGAGCTTTTTATGACTCGCACCTTAACAAGTGGGAGACGCCGTGAATCGTTGAGCTAGAGAGTGGAGTTTGTATGTACTTCTAGGACGTATCAGACGGTTTGCCCCGACACCATCTCAGGGCCTGTGGCTGTGCTCTGTTACTCGTCTTGCTGCTGCTCCCTGTGGAAGTGGTTGTCTGGCTCGGGCAGCAGGCTGCAGCCAGCTGGTGGCAGCGCGCACTCTCCCAGCCAACGCAAGACTCGGCAGCTCGCTGGACAGGCGCGACTTGCCTGTTCATGCTTTATGTGTCGTTCACTCCCCACCTCTGCCTGTCTGCGTCGGAGGCACCGAGGAAGAATGTCTGCCTTTCAAACGGGGCTAAACCTTTCCACTCCTCCTCCCTGCCCTCTCCATTTCCCCCTTTCCCCTATAAACGGGCTGGAACAATGTGCAGCGGGCCGCGCAGCTGTCAAAACACCAGACCCGCTGGGTGAAGGGCCACCTCCCCGCATAACTGGCAACCTGCAAGCGCCCTCGCTCTCATTGAGTGGTGTGCGTTCTGAGTTGCCATGTTTGTTTTTTGTTTTTTTCTGCAGATCAGTGCCACTACATCTCCCAGCCATTGGTGGCCCCTCCGAGGCAGAAAGAGGGTCGGCCCCAGGCGAATCTTTTGCATGTTAGCAGAGAGCTTATAGCTTTCAAGGTGTACGGCCTATTGGAAGGTGTCTGAGACAGGTAGACATTTGTCAGTGAAATGAAGGGCGTGTTTGTGTACTTAGGTAGAGTATGTGTGTAGGTGCATGGTGGGGCTTGTGTGTTTGTACAGTATAGGAGTGACCGTGTGTATGTGCCCGGCTCCCTGTCTTTTGATGTGCGTCCGCTTAGCCAGGGTCGGTGACTTTGCGCCTGGAGCACTTTCACACTTTGCTCCTAGACGGGTTGTGCTTGCAGGGGACCTCCCCCAAGTCCCGACTGAGGGTGCCCCTAAATTGGCCCCATTTGTGGGCTCCCAGGCCTGTGTAGGGGGATTAGTCTCAAGAGAGCTGTGTGTCCCCTGCTGTTGTAACTCTATCTCCAGTGTGTCAACCTTACCCCATGTGTGTGTGTGTGTGTGTGTGTGTGTGTGTGTGTGTGTGTGTGTGTGTGTGTGTGTGTGTGTGTGTGTGTGTGTGTGTGTGTGTGTGTGTGTGTGATTGTTTGTCCTGCATGGCAATATAGAATCTCAGCTGTAGATAAAAGACAACCATTCCTGTTTTTCTCATCGCACTGCGGGCCTCTCAACTCAATGACCTCATGGAGCCTGATTCTCTCCCTGATACTGACTTCTCACAGGCACGCTGGAGGTACTGGCATGTGGGGGTGATGTCATTGTGTCCTTGGTTTTCTGGCGAGACATAAGACTGCTCCTTCACACATCCGACACCGTCAGAGAGAGAAAGAGGGACTAGGATGGCCTCCAGCTGGCTAGACACACACACACACACACACACACACACACACGCACACACTACGAACAAAATGACTGCTCATGTTTGCACACTTTGTACGGAACGCAATCAAACACAGGAAATAAACAAACAAACAAACACACTCCGTTACTGACCCACCGTGACTCACATGTGGCTTTCTCTTCCTCCCCGCGTCTCCACCCAGAGGTCCCCCGGATCACGTCACAGCCCCAGGACGTGGACGTGACGTCGGGGAACACGGTGTACTTCACCTGCAGGGCCGAGGGCAACCCCAAACCTCAGATCATCTGGCTCAGGAACAAGTAAGCCCCCCAGACTGGACCTGACATAGCCAGAGTCTATAGGCACACAATATACTGTGTATTTTTGGTGAAATGACGTTAATTGTGTGACTGTGTGTGTGTGTGTGTGTGTGTGTGTGTGTGTGTGTGTGTGTGTGTGTGTGTGTGTGTGTGTGTGTGGGTCAGCAATGCTCTGAACATGCGTGACGACTCTCGTCTGAACCTGCTGGAGGACGGCACGCTGATGATCCAGAACACCCGGGAAACGGACCAGGGCACCTACCAGTGCATGGCCAAGAACGTCGCCGGAGAGGTCAAGACCTCCCAAGTCACCCTCCGATACTTTGGTGCCCCCTGTATGTGGTTTACAACCTCTCACACTTAACGTCTAACATTTTATAGAAGAGGGTTTGTTTTAGGGGTAGACTTTGCAATATGCTGTGTTCCGTTGGCCAAACCAGGAAGTCAATGTTGTGGGAAAATGTGTGCCGAGGTCCGGCGTTGTATTTCATCAAGTACCAAGGCAAGGTACAAAGCATAGAGTTCAGAGAGGAAAACCGAGGTCAGTCTTAGGGGTTGAAAGGTCAAATAACTGGGGTGTCCCACGGAGACGAGAGCCAATCCTGATGGTCTTTGTGGGAATAGTGTTTACTCACACCCACACACACACAAACAACCTCTCTCACCCACACACACACACACACACACAGTTACTGCGTGTGCCGTGGCAGCGCCGTGGGAGATTAGTGCTTCTGTCTCTGAGCGGCCCCCTGGGCGACGGATGGTCTGCCTCCATAGACAGAGCTCTGGGAGCAGATGGACTCCGTTTCCCAGCTCTGTTAACATCAGCCCACTCCGGTGTACATTTTTCCGCTGACCTACTGTACGATCGCACCATATGGACAGGGGTCATTCCGGTTCACTCCGCCGGGCTGCGTGCAGTGTGTGGGAGTTCGTTTTAAAATGGCTGCTTTGGGGTCAGCTGGGGATACAGGGTTTTGTAACTACTCCTCTTTCTTGCCTAACTACACAGAGTTCTACAAGAGCCATTTGTAAACCATTATGGTTGTTTTAATGTAATTTTGCTTGGACATTCTATTATTACAAAATAAGAAAACAGGAAAAAGTCCACTTAAACATCTTCTTTGAGGTAGATATTCCTTATTAATAGCATACCACCCTCGCCACTCTCTCTCCACCTCTCTCTCCCTCTCCCTCTCCCTCTTCCTCCGGCTTCCCCCTGGATTTCAGCGCGGCCCAGCTTCGTGATCCAGCCCCAGAACACGGAGGTGCTGGTGGGGGAGAGCGTGACCCTGGAGTGCAGCGCCACGGGCCAGCCCCAGCCCCGCGTCTCCTGGACCAGAGGGGACCGGACGCCGCTGCCCACCGACGCCCGCGTCAACACCACCCCCTCGGGGGGACTGTTCATCCAGAACGTGGTGCAGGCCGACGGGGGCCAGTACACCTGCTTCGCCTCCAACAACGTGGACACTATACACGCCACTGCCTATATCATTGTACAAGGTAAGGGGCAGCACCAAAGCTTTGTTGTATGTAGGTAATTAAGTATGTAAGAGTACAGAATGTATTTACAAAATGGTGTTTGTTGTGTCGTTTTGGGTAGAGTAATCAAAAGTGCTATCTGTGTTAAGAATAAATTGTATGCTCTGCTTATCCGTTTTAGATTAGATTAGATTCTCTTTATTGTCCTTTTCAGGAGATTTGTTGCCACAGTCTGTACAGAGCCTCGCAAAGAGATATGCACCCATATCAGCACCCAGATTACACCATCGATAACACATATAACACCATCCATAACAAACTACATGACACCATTACTGGGGGGTTCTTGTATGGCAGTGCTATGGCAGGAGGAACCAGACTCCTGCCGTGGCGTGTTTCCAGGTTTAGGTTTCCCTGTGACCGTGTCGATGCCGCTGACCCCTCCTGTCTGCCTCTGCCCTCTCAGCCATCCCCCAGTTCACGGTCACCCCTCAGGACCAGTCGGTGCTGGAGGGCCACACGGTGGACTTCCCCTGCGAGGCCAGCGGCTACCCGCAGCCCGTCATCGCGTGGACGCGGGGCGGCAGCCCGCTGCCACTGGACCGCCGCCACCTGGTGCTGTCCACGGGCACGCTGCGGGTGTCCCGCGTGGCGCCCCACGACGAGGGCCAGTACGAGTGCCAGGCGGCCAGCCCCGTGGGCACTGTGCGCTCCGCCGTGCAGCTCGCCATCCAGCAGAGAGGTGAGCCCCACCCCCCCACCCCCCACGTCGCTCGGCCGCCTCCGGGGTTCAGGTGTAGATCAGGGCCAGGGGTATGGTGTGGCGCTTACTAAAAGGTGTCTTCTTTACAAAGGGCCTGTCGTGAAAAAGTAGACACGAGGAAACAAAAACTGTGGATTGTAATCATTATAATTATTTTAAATATTTTTTTACTTTGACCAAATCACCCCCACATCCACATCAATAACGTATTGTATGTTACGCTTTACTTATATTACGTGTAAGCGTTAGCAGAGGTTTTTATGACGTCATCACAGGTTCCTCGGCCACCATGCCGTGTTGGGGTTGGCGGAGGGGACTCAGGGGTGGTAAAGGTGGACGGGGGGCTCGTACCCGCCGTCTAGCACTCATTTGACGTTTACACGCCCAAGAAACCATGTAATTAGCCAGCAATAATGTCTCTGTGGAGTGTTACAAATAGCTGTGTTTACGTGTGTGTGTGTGTGTGTTTTCTGTATGTGCCTCTTTTTTGCCTCTCCCTGTGAGCTTGCGTGTGTCCGCTGTGTGTGTGTGTGTGTGTGTGTGTGTGTGTGTGACCGCTGTGTGTGTGTGACCGCTGTGTGTGTGTGTGTGACATGCTCGGCAGTTTATGTTTGCAGCTGAAATTGCAGGCTTGCCGCAGCCCAGGAAAGCGTGTTAGTCTGTAATCCCTGCATGACACCATGTTTTCCATGTAATAATGGCAGTTAAACCTGGCCCAAAGTACACGTTGCATAATGGCCCAACGCTATAAACGGGCTGCAGCCCCAGAGTTACAGTGCTCTGGTGTGGCTGACGACTGTTTTACACGGTGTGGCTCGCGGAGGATGGAGAGTGTCGCGGCGGGGTAAACTAGAGTCCCGCCGGTGCAGGGAGAAACAAAGGCAAACCAAGGACCTCGTTTCTATCGCCAGCACGTTACACAGTGCTCGATAAATCCTCATCCGTACGTCCCGATAGTGTTTGAAGGCACAGCATGATATCAAAGGTTCCCTCCTTATTAAAAACACCCGTCTTCAGTGTGAAAGCCCAGAGCCCTGGAGTTTAGGACCCCCTCCCCCTCCCCTCTCACCAGGGGCTGGAACTTCCCAGGGCCAGGTGGCCGACCGCAAGACAGGAAGAGGGAACCTCACGGGAGTCTCTCACGGGCCGTGTGCGTCCCTCCCCCCACCCCGCACGGCTCAGATGGGAGAGCGGTGTGTTGTTAACCCCTGTTCCCAGTGGTTAGCCATGACTCACCTCCTGCCCTGGCTGCGTAGTCGAGTTACAGCCAGCGAGGACTGACCTTTGAGTCTTTGTGTGTGTGTGTGTGTGTGTGTGTGTGTGTGTGTGTGTGTGTGTGTGTGTGTGTGTGTGTGTGTGTGTGTGTGTGTGTGTGTGTGTGAGAGAGAGAGAGCGCAAAATGCACAGCTGTACTTAGTTATTGTATTGAGGACCTGACTGGGGGGGCCTGTGAACGGGTAGAGCGAGGGAGAGTAGAGACCACGTAGACTGGAAGTGTGTGTGTGTGTGTGTGTGTGTGTGTGTGTGTGTGTGTGTGTGTGTGTGTGTGTGTGTGTGTGTGTGTGTGTGTGTGTGTGTGTGTGTGTGTCTGTGTCTGTGTGTGTGTGTGTGTGTGTGTGTGTGTGTGTGTGTGTGTGTGTGTGTGTGTGTGTGTGTGTGCGCGCGTGTGTGAGTGTGTGTGAGTGTGTGTGTGTGTGTGTGTGTGTGTGTGTGTCTGTGACTGTGTTTTCCTGTCAGCAGCTGTAAACACAGTCTCGGCCGTCCATCTCGAGGCCGACAGAGTCTGATGCACTGTGACTGAATGCAACCTGCTGAAGTGGCGAGCCCCCGGCTGTGTAACCATTAACACGTGTCGTTTTAACTCATCAGTAACGCCTGTTTTCACAAATGCTCCAAGGGACGTGACTGCAGAGTCTGGCCAGGACGTCCAGATTCCCTGCAGTGCTCAGGGCCAGCCAGAGCCCGTCCTCACCTGGAACAAGGTTAGACCCCCCCTGCCGGTGGTGGCGAGCTGGCCCGGCCCGCCAGCTCACTGGTCCGGGTGTTAGCTCTTCATGTGGAGTGTGTGGAGATACGGGGGGAGTGTGTGTGCCTAGAGCTCCTAGAGGCAAATGGAGAGCGGAAGGGAGAAGAGAAATCTTAATGCTTTTATTTAAATTTAAATACCAGAGTCCTTGTAATGGCTTTCATTTATGCATGCAAATGTAGGGTTTCACTCGCACATTACCAATCTATATAATGACACATCTTCCAGTTCCTGACAGCCCGGGCTGGTTTTAGTGTACTGGTAGTTTAATCAGCTCCAAGCTGTCCTAGCCGCTTTCTCCCGCCGAGGTCTAAATAACCAGAAAAGTGTTGCTCTACGACCCTGCCTCTGCCTGTCTGCCTCTTAGGGGTTGTGACCTTTCAACCCCACACTCCCTCTCTCCCCCCCCCTCCCCGCCCCCTTTGAACCCTTCCAGGATGGCGTGCAGGTGACGGAGAGCGGCAAGTTCCACATCAGCCCCGAGGGCTTCCTGGAGGTCAAAGACGTGGGGGCGGCCGACAGCGGCCGCTACGAATGCGTCGCCCGCAACCCCATCGGCATCCAGGCGGTCAGCATGGTGCTCACCGTCCAAGGTAGGGGCTCCGCCGGAGGGCTTTTTAAACGGAGCAGTATTGAGACGGGGTTTGCTGTGTAACGCTTCCGCAGCACCCTACCGGAATCCCAGCCCTGTAGAACAACCTGGGTCACGTTGAACTGTGACTGTGTAACCCGCGTCAGCCCCTCCTGTAATGGTGCGTGCTAGGGGCTCCGCTGAGCGCACCGCCGCCGAGGGTGTTGCTGCTTCCCCGCCGGGCGGCGCCTCGCCTCCTCGGCCCTCGGGCCCCGGGCCCCGCTCGGTTGTTCTTGGCGGCGCTCTCCGTCCTCGCGTCACAGCCCGCAGTGTTTTCGATGGCCCACCGAAGAGCTCGGAGGCTGCCAGAACTGTGTCCACGTGCAAACGCTTCCCAGCTCCCTCAGAGGGTCCAACCCCCTTTAGAGGCGCCGTGTGCGGATCACTGCTGCCAGAACCCACTGTAATATTGACACAAACGATATTGCTTCCCAATAAAAACAAACGTCCGGTAGACACCGCTCAGTGTGTTTTTTTTATGGCCTGCACTTAGAACGACCCAATTGAGACTGCAGGGTTGAGCATTGCACCATCCACTGTGATTACATGTCATTGTGAAATAACCACCGTCCCTTAACGCTCCCTGTGCTGTTCCGCAGTGCCTCCGGTGAGCCGGGAGGGGGACACCTTTGTCACGTCCTCCATCGAGGAGGCCATCCGCAACGTCGACAGTGCCATCGAGTCCACCAGGAGGCGTCTGTTCGACGGGTAAGACGAGCCAACACCAGCCTCTGAAAGCGTGCTGTCAGAGACCCACTTTTAATCCTATCCACTGCATCGGCCCGCATCGACACGCACGGGGCTGACGTGAATCAAGGCTCCTTTGGGGGTCGCCATTGAGGCGACAGGGAGGCGTCTGCGCGGCGTCCTCTCTCACCTCTGCCACAGTGAGAAGTGAACGAAAGGGCATCGGCGGTTGCCAAGTGAGTCAATGTGCTCGGAAATGAATTGTTGTGGTTTTTAAAGGAGCGTGTTTTCTGGCGACGAAGCATTCTGTGCACACTCCCACACACAGCCACCACTTATACCCAGGCATGCAGGTAACTTTCATTTTAAAGAGGGGATTTCCAGCTCGCCTGTGATGGCCATTCCAGAGTTAGTGCCTGTGTCTCCTTGGCCTTCCCCAGCAGCTCTTTAAATGTCCGTCTGATAGTTTTTTCCCAGTTTCAGGAGTAGACGCACTCCCAGCTGTCTGTTCAATCACTCTCTTCTCCCCTGACATTTTTTCCCCCGTAAGACAAACGGTCTTGATTTTTTTTTCACCCGTTTTTTGCTTTTTTGGCGTTAAAGTAGCATTAAGGGAAACAGCATTTCCCCATTGAAGTAAAGGGAGACTGATTCCACAGATTTTTTTCCGCCACATGCTAAGTATATTCAAACGGCTTCACATTAAGAGCTCTAATGCGGCGTGTCCGAAACTGTAGCTCCCGGTAAGGGCTAAGCCAACCACTTAAGCTCCAGCGGCCCAGCCCGCTCGTAACAGGAGCCCAGGGGTGTTGGTGTGGATTACGGGAGGGGCACCTGCAGAGCTGGCGCGTGCCACGGCCCCTCCTTCCTGCCGCGCCAGCGCCTGGCACAGCTTCAACGGCTGTGTTGGACTCTGGAGCATTCTTGTGTGATGGCCGGCGATGTTGTCATTGATGCTACAAGGGAGCCATAAGCAAGTACATGGCGCGCACACGCACACGCGCACGCGCACACGCGCACGCGCGCACACACACACACACACACACACACACACACACACACACAAATCCGTAGACTTGAGACTTGTTGGTGAGACTTGTGCGAGCATGTTTTGAGTGAGAGGCTTGGCTGGCTGCTTCCTTTAGAGCCTCTCACCTGCCATAGTCATTTGCCCCATGTTTGTGGTCTCGCAGTACTTTACTGAAACAAGCGTTGCCCTCTGTTCTGACTACTCGCTTCCTCTAGGTGAACTCAGCCAAAGGTCAATCACGGTGTGGGGGATCAGTCTTTGTGTCTGTGTCACCATTTTTCATTGTCCTCCCTTTCTCGTTTCCTCGTTGAACCCTTCCTACCTCACTCACATTCTCTCCACCTCTATTCGCTTCCCCCAACCGTCTGCCTCTCCTTAACACCCACTCTCTCTCTCTCTCTTTCTCCAGTAACCCCCGGACGCCCAGTGAGTTGCTGGCCCTGTTCCGTTACCCCCGGGACCCGTACACGGTGGAGCAGGCCCGGGCCGGGGAGATCTTTGAGCAGACCCTGTTGCTGATCCAGAACCACGTCAACCAGGGCCTCACGGTCGACACCAACGGCACAGGTATCCGACTGCACACACACACACACACACACACACACACACACACACACACACACACACACACACACACACACACACGCATAAGTAGCGCCCCCCCCTCCTGCCCCCAGCGCTCCTCTGAATGTCTGGGCCGTTACTTTGTGGACCCTCGACAGACAGAACATCTGGGTGCCATTCTCTCCGCTGTGTGTCTGGGAGGCCGGTGAGAGAACCACAGGGCCTGTTGACTGGACGTCTGTAAACAGTCCCACAGGCCCCTGCGCCGTGTCCCAGCACACTATGGCCCTCCTCTTCATGTGGTCACTGGTCACAGACGAGTGCTGTCCTGGATTTGGCAGGAGACGCACAGGGTGCACAAGTTCGCGGGGACACATCTGCCTGACCGTATGCTCCTCTGTCTGTCTTTGTGAACGCGTGCGTGCCTGCTTTTCCGTTCGATTCGAAACTATCTGAATTTCCCAAACCCGAGAACAAGGCCTGCGCATATGGGCTTTATGGCCACGTTAAAGCGCTCACGCTAACGGGGCCGACGTTTATAGAGGAGGGGAGGCTAATGAGCCGGTGGTGAGCTAGTGGAGAACAGTGTGGGATACGGGACCCAGAGGATACTGTGGCGTGACTCGGAGCAGGAAGGTGCCAGGGAGGAGGGGACAGAAAGACGGGGGGGGGGGCTGACAATGGAGACAGACGAGGGAAGACAAAGAGAAACGGACAGACATAAGCGATGATAAATATATATAGAGAGAGAGAGAGCACTGTTAGTGTTCGATGTGAGATCGAGGCAGACCTTTGGGGCTGTTCAAACAGAGAGGGGGAAGGGGAGTCGCAGAGTGAGCGAACGAGTGGGATGAAGAGGGAGACAGAGGCAATGTTTTCTTTAGTTGTACCAACAGCCAAGCGCTCATTGTTGTTGTGCTGCCCTCTGACTTGGCTCTCACAGGATTTTTTTGGCCGGTCAGCGAAAACAAATGGCTTGTTTGGACTGTATCTATACGTGACCTTCGAGGGACAGCACTGCCCCCCACTCCCTCGTTGCTGGATAGAGAAACACATATAAATACACGCACACAAGCCTGTATCCCACAGGAGTGATTGGAATTTAATTGCAGGCAGGAAAGCCGTGCCTGCTCGGGTTTTGCCACACAGGGGTTGGCACATGTTCCCTTGCCAATTTTGACACGCTGTACAGGAATAGCTTTTCCCTATCAAAGCAAGCCCGAGTTTGTCATTCAAGACTTCCAACCAGTGCCCAAAGGGTTTTTCCACTAGTTTTGTTAGTTTTTATTTTTATATGTTTACCATGAATAAGTTTCTATCATAAAGAGTAGCAAAATGGAGAGTTGAATGTGTACACTATTTTCATACAATCATCCTACAAAATACTGTAGAAACATCTTTACAAAATATCAACAGAACTGTCTGAGCAAGCCTACACCTTTTTGCTGGCTGTCATTTTGTCTCTAACCCTTCCCCTTCTCTCCCTCTCCCCCCGGGCAGCGTTCCGCTACAACGACCTGGTGTCGCCCCACTTCCTGGAGGTGATCGCCAACCTGTCGGGCTGCACGGCCCACCGCCGCATCAACAACTGCTCCGACATCTGCTTCCACCAGAAGTACCGCAGCCACGACGGCACCTGCAACAACCTGCAGCACCCCATGTGGGGCGCCTCGCTCACCGCCTTCCAGCGCCTCCTCAAGTCCGTGTACGACAACGGCTTCAACCTGCCGCGCGGCACCGCCCCCCGGCCCCACCACGGCCACCGCCTGCCCCTGCCCCGCCTCGTCTCCACCGCCATGATGGGCACGGAGAGCGTCACGCCCGACGACCGCTACACGCACATGCTGATGCAGTGGGGCCAGTTCCTGGACCACGACATGGACTCCACGGTGGCGGCGCTCAGCCAGGCGCGCTTCTCCGACGGCCAGCTGTGCACGCAGGGCTGCACCGACGACCCGCCCTGCTTCCCCATCCGCTTCCCGCCCAACGACCCGCGGCAGCAGCGCGCCGGCGCCGGCGCCGCCGCCCGCTGCATGTTCTTCGTGCGCTCCAGCCCCGTGTGCGGCAGCGGCATGACCTCGCTGCTCATGAACAGCGTGTACCCCCGCGAGCAGATCAACCAGCTCACCTCCTACGTCGACGCCTCCAACGTCTACGGCAGCTCCCGCCACGAGTCGGAGGAGGTGCGCGACCTGGCCAGCCAGCGGGGGCTGCTGCGGCAGGGCATCGTGCAGCGCTCCGGCAAGCCCCTGCTGCCCTTCGCCACGGGCCCGCCCACAGAGTGCATGCGCGACGAGAACGAGAGCCCCATCCCCTGCTTCCTGGCCGGGGACCACCGGGCCAACGAGCAGCTGGGGCTGACGGCCATGCACACGGTGTGGTTCCGGGAGCACAACCGCGTGGCCACGGAGCTGCTGCGGCTCAACCCCCACTGGGACGGGGACACCATCTACCACGAGGCCCGCAAGATCGTGGGCGCCCAGATGCAGCACATCACCTACAGCCACTGGCTCCCCAAGGTGCCCGCACGGCCGCTCGGTCCCAACGCCGAGGCTCTGTCGAAGGGGGTTTGGAGTGCACTGCTTTGTTCCTTAGGATTCACTCTGGGCATGGCAAAACACGCAAATGCCTTTAAGAACTAGGTTTGGTTTTTATTCAATAAGTGTAGGGCGCACCACAAATCGTCAAATCCTTCAAAAATAAAAAGAAAGTGTCAGTTTAGGTGTCTGCCAGATTCTGATTAAATCAAAAAAATGCAAGTGTAGGGACATTTCAAGTTTTTACATCTAATGTGGGACATCTTAGTCCAACCTCAGACTTGACAGTCAGCCAAGAGAAAGTTCACTAACGCGTGAGGGAGGGGGAAACCGACAAAACATTAAACTTTCCTCGATAGCCTTGACTAAAGCTCCGCTAAAGTGCGTGTTACGCCGAAAAATAAGCAGTGAGTGCGAGTGCTAAAAGCCAGCCGTATCATTTATAGACCACGCTGATCAGTGGATGATATGCATGTATAGGCGTCTCTGTAAGTGGGTGCTGCTGATAATGGTCATTATGATAACGTGGTTCTTAAATTACGTCTCGTCCCCCCCCCCCCCCCCCCCCCCCCCCCCCCCCCCCCCCCCCCGTCAGATCCTGGGCGAGGCCGGCGTGAGGCTGATGGGCCCGTACGACGGCTACAACCCCAACGTCAACGCGGCCATCCTCAACGCCTTCGCCACGGCCGCCTTCCGCTTCGGCCACACGCTCATCAACCCCATCCTGTACCGCCTGGACGCCGACTTCCAGCCCATCCCGCAGGGCCACATCTCGCTGCACCGCGCCTTCTTCTCGCCCTTCCGCATCGTCAACGAGGGCGGCATCGACCCGCTCCTCCGCGGCCTGTTCGGCGTGGCGGGCAAGATGCGCGTGAGCAGCCAGATGCTGAACACGGAGCTGACGGAGCGGCTGTTCTCCATGGTGCACGCCGTGGCGCTGGACCTGGCCGCCATGAACATCCAGCGGGGCCGCGACCACGGCATCCCGCCCTACAACGACTACCGGGTGTTCTGCAACCTGACGTCGGCGCAGACCTTCGACGACCTGCGGAACGAGATCAAGAACCCCAGCGTCAGGGAGAAGCTGCAGCGGTAAGGGAGCGCACCATACAATATGTAGTGGGGGCTGTATATTGTAGATATGTATGCTTTATATTGTAGATGTATATATAATGTGAGCTATGCTGTATATTGTATATATTGTGGGAGCTATATATTGTAAATCTTTATGTATATGAAGTGGAAGCTATATACTGTATTTCGATTAACGTATGTTATATGTATATGTATGTATGTATTTGTTTATACATACACGTATATGATATAAAATAAGCTCTAGGTAACGATCCCCCTCCCTCCCTCTCTCTGTCCCTCCAGGCTGTATGGCACCCCTTTAAACGTCGACCTGTTCCCGGCCCTGATGGCTGAGGACCTGGTCCCTGGAAGCCGGCTGGGGCCCACCCTCATGTGTCTGCTGGCCACCCAGTTCAAACGCCTCCGCGACGGAGACAGGTACAGCCGGCAGCACTCTTTACACCCAGCGCCACCACGCTGGGTATTTCCTGTTGGAAACCCATGTCCACTCCCTGAGCCTGGTGTCTTTGACTGGGAGCGGGAGCTAAGTTTCAGCTAGAGAAAAACCCAAATAGAAGTACATTAGAAAAGAATGTATCCTTTCTGAAGGTCCAATCCTCCTCCTCCTTCTCTCCCCCGCTCCGTGCTTCAGGTTCTGGTATGAGAACCCGGGCGTGTTCACCCCGGCCCAGCTGACCCAGCTGAAGCAGGCCTCGCTGACCCGGGTGCTGTGCGACAACGGGGACAACATCACCCGCATCCAGCCGGACGTGTTCACCGTGGCCGAGCTGCCCCACGGCTACGGCAGCTGCGACGACGTCCCCAAGATCGACCTGCGCATGTGGCAGGACTGCTGTGAAGGTGTGTGTGTGTGTGTGTGTGTGTGTGTGTGTGTGTGTAGGGACACGCGGCGTGTAGACGATACGCAGCCTTTGAGTGTGGCGGAGAGCGACGTAGGCGACGTTTCTGTGGGTTGCCTGCGTTTCTCTTTATCTCTCGTGTCAGTTGTTGGCTTTGGTTGCGTACGAGAGACATTTTGGGTCACGTCTCCTATCTTCGGGGAAGTCAGGTTTGTCGTTTTTCTGCGAAAGGAAGCATACTCTTCCATGAGACCAGTGACCATTCTTACATCTTCTTTGACGTTTGCTGAGAGAGGCCGCACTTATTTTTTGACGTTATATAATTTTCGTCCAAACGTATACTTCAAATGTCAACCAAATGGTCAATCCCACATAAATTGTACACCTACATTCTTTGCTCTCCTGTGAGCTAAACAACAGTTACCTCATAGCCAGGCTTGTGCCGCTAAGATTTCAGATTGTTAAAGGCCAGGGATGTGAGGATAAAGCCGGAACTTTTCTGTGGGGTTTCCCATCAAAGAAGCCAACAGCACATGACAAGAGAAGGACCCTCCCCACAGACACACACATACACTTACTCATGGTCAGGAGTTGACTGGGTGTTTTTCTCGCTTTCTATGTCTCTCACACGCTCTCTCTTTCTCTTTCTCTCTCTCTCTCTCTCTCTCTCTCTCTCTCTCTCTCTCTCTCTCTCTACCTTCTTTTCTCAAATAGCCTTTATGTGGCTCTGTGGAAGTTGAATCACGGGGGTCGCAATAACTGTAGATTTTTTTTGTGTCCTTTTTAGGAACATATATACAGCATTAAAATGATCCACAACGTGCTTTGGCTGTCTTTGATGCTTCAAAAGGATTAGTCAGACAATTAGGCGGTAGTAATTGTATATTCTGGAGAGAACGGGGATTTGAATGGAATGCCGGTGCTGATTCGCAGAGTGGACGGGGAGGCTCAGGTACATTATGAGGGAACGAACGTGACGTGGAGTGGACTCTGTTCAACGAGACCCGGTGCTACACTCCCACCTCTTCATCAGCCAATCCACTCCGCCTGGGACTTCACTGCTCTGGCACACCCGGGGTTCTGATCGTTTCCCATCGATCGGCCGTGTCGCGCGTGGGTGGTGTGGGCTCTTCCTCACGGTGGTGGGGCCTACCATCAGTCCATTCTGGTGGTGGGTTTGAGATGGGGCGCCGGCTGCCGATCACTCTGGACCTGTGGCTGGTGAGATGGATCACCGGCAGCCAGAGCAAAGCCACACCGTGTCGGTGGAGTGGTGTTGTGACAGAGGTCGAAGGGAGCGGCAACGCACGTTCTGCTCATTACTGTAAATGACCTGTGGTGCTCCCGTTTTTGAAGTGTTCCACCAGACCTGACCTGTGTTGATGCTTTCAGTCCCCAGAATTCAGATGCGATGTCTCCTAGGTAAAAAAAAAAAAACATCTAACGAATGGGTGTCTCTTGATCAACGGTTATTGTTTTCCTCCGTCCCTTGTACCGGCCCGGAATTCACTCTCCTTCAGCAAATGAACAAGGAAAAGCTAAGCTAACAAACACAGAACATCCTGAATCCTGCCACGGCCTCCTTCGGACACCAGGGAGCCGGAAGAGGGAAAGACAGCTTTTTGTTTTGGCGTCTGTTAGGCCGGCTGAACGGCAGACAATTTCACATCTTCTATGGCTCTGCGGTAATGTGCGGTCCAGACGGACAGAGACAGAGGCCCTGCTGGGTGTGCTGCACGCTCATGTATTGCTCTCGTAGTAAAGATGGCTGGTACAGTTCATCTTCTAGATATCCAATGCCACTCCGGACTCAGAGGCTCTCTGTTGAAGTGGGCGTCTGCTTTAGTGCCTGTCCAGAAACCTGTAAGTCATACACAGTTAAAGGGGCAGTCCAGCTAATTACAGGGCCGGGTCATGGACAACTGTCTCCTCTTGGGGGTGTTATTGGCTGCATGTAACTCTTTTGATGCTCTCGCTGATTCTCAGCTGTCTCCAGGCGCTTGTCTGGTAGGAGAGAGGGTCAGAGTGTTTTTCTGTGTGCGTGCGTGCGTGCGTGCGTGCGTGCGTGCGTGCGTGTGGCATGTGTATGAACGAGACAGAACCACCAACCACCTTATCTGATGTAGACCTGTGTGACCAGAGAAAACCTCAATCAGCTATTTGAAGAGGCATGAAGGGCAAGGCAGGCTGGAATAGACAGCGCGGACAGGGCGGACAGGGAGCCATTGATTAGGGGGCCTACCTAACACATTACAGTGTACCTAAGTTGTTGCACAGTGTAACGTTTCAAGAGGGAGACATTGTTAGAACAGTAGTCTCACTGTTTGGTGTGCTGAAAGTGTTCGACTGTCCTGAAAGTCACGGTCGACTGAGGGCAAGGCGGATCGACTTTTATTAGTCAGCAACTCAACCTCACCTCAAGGAAAAACAACAGCTTGTCCTCAGTTGACGCTAAGAACGGTTTTGAATGTTTTTTGCTTGGATCCCGCAGACTGCAGAACCAAGGGCCAGTTCAACGCCCTGTCCTATCACTTCCGGGGCCGCAGGTCCGCAGACCAAAGCTTCGCCGAGGAGAAGCCCACCGACAGCGGACGGGAGCCCAGGTAGGACAGCGACCCGGGCCTGCTTCTCTTTCATACAGTGTTAAATGAGATCCCACTGCGTCCCTGTGAGCGTGTCCCTAATAGCCTCGCTGTGTGGCCCCGCGTCGCGCCGTGTGTTTCCCCCCAGGTCTCTGGGAGAAGGTTCCGAGAGCCTGGTGAACGGGACCGCGTCCTCCAAGCCCAGCACCGAGCCCTCCCCCACCGACTTCCAGGACTTTGTGCTCGACATGCAGAAGACCATTACTAGTTTACGGAAGCAGGTGGGTGTTTAGACACTTGCCTAGCGTGTATAGATTCATCTCCTTGTGTTTGCATTGCTCACTGCGGTGACTTTCTGTTTAAACCCGCTCCTTCAAATCTTATTCGGGGCCCACATTTCAAAGTACACGTGCAAAAAAACAAACAAAAAAAGTGTTCTATGAAAAGCATGCTAAAACAATCACATTTTCAAATCCATTGTATGAACAGTTCTGAACAAGGGTGCACATCTGTGGTAATCCATTTCTAGGTCTAGGTCTTGTTTGAGGTCATTTGAAATAGGTCTGTGTTTGATGCTGGGGTGGGGGGGGTGGAGCGAGACGGAGAGCTTGTACATGGATGCGGTTTTACTCTAACCACAGCCACAGACAGCACTCTGCGCTCCGGCAAGGTGGCCCGGCCACGGCACGCTCTTCCTTAACCCATTAGTCTAACCTTCCTGAACCTCTGCGCAGATTAAACGACTTGAAGCCCGCCTGAGTAAGACAGACTGCACCGACGGAGAGGGACGCGAGCGCGCCGACGGAGAGAAGTGGAAGAAGGACCCCTGCGCCACGTGCCAATGCAGTGTACGTGTCCGCCCTCTCACACACACACAGACACACACACACACGCACACGTTGCGCCTGAAAACCCCCCGCGCTCACACGGGGCAAAGCTCTCGCGGCGCTTCCCACGTGGCGAAGCGTCGTTTCACAGGTTCTTTGAAGGGATTCAACCTGCCGCCCCATGTCTGGGCAAACTGAGGGGCACGCTTGGAAAAGCACCGCTCCCTCCGTGCCAGGCACCCCTGCCAAGGTCACACCAGTCCGTAGCGGTCGGCAGTGCCAAAGCGCCCCGGCAGAGGAGGAGTGTGTTGGGGCTCCGTCTCCATTGCGGCTGCTCCTTTCTCGCCTCTTCATCTCGCTCGCCGTGCCGACCGCCGGCAGGGGGGATTTGCTGCTCCCCGTCGAAACGGCCATGTCTCACTGTCAGCTCCCGTCCGTTCTCCCTTCACCTTCCTTCCCTCCGTTTGGTTTTGTTTCCCTCACCGTTTCCGACGTTTCGTTCGGTCGAAACGAGCCCGTTTATGTGTAGCCTCTCTCCATTCCATAGAGATGGAATACAGCACATATCATAAAGTAACACTGTGTTCCTTTGACTCTGCTCTGCCCTAGGATGCCCAGGTGACCTGCCTGGTTGAGTCCTGTCCACAGGTGGCGTGCCAGCGGCCGGTCAAGCTAAAAGGCGGCTGCTGCCCGGTGTGTCTTAAGCAGGCCGGCCCGGAGACCACTCCACACGTATAACCCTCAGGAGCCACCAGCAACATGCCCACGTGTCTGACACACTCACAGAGATACAGATAGAGATGGAGGGGGGGGGGGGCAGACACTCTGAAGGTGTGCTACGCTACAGCCCTACAGCACCCGATTGCCTCATTTTTTTTTTATTGTTTTATTATTTTTATATGATTTTTTTTTTGTGTTGGGGGGGGGGGGGGGGTATGGGGGGAGGTTCTTTTATTTTTATGTCCCCATGGTCAACTTCCTTAGACCTTGTTATTTTTAAAACATGGTGGCAAAGGGCCGGCGGTCCCTACGTCTGAGAGGACTGATGGATGGAGGGATGGACTGAAGGACAGATGGACTAACCCCGCCTCCTTCCTCGGACCTCCCAAGGAGAAGTCTAAAGCCTTTGAAAGTGTTGGTCACCCGTCACTGTGTTTGCACCCAGCCAAACCCCTGCAACAAACATGTGGTGGAAAAAAGGAGGGAATTTTCCCTTGGAGGAGGAAGAAAATGTAGCTGACATACTGCCAGCAGCCATTTTGTCTCACAAAGCTTTCTCAGGTTAGAGATGCCGGAATAAAAACTGGTGCTATATTTCCCTCTCCATCTTTCCTCTATGATTTAGTCACTAAATACAACCTACAAAGTATTGTTTTTGTTTTGTAATGTTTTACAATATACAAAGCGACCTATATACACTCATTATGTACCTTGTCACGGTAAATCAAATTTGAGAGTAACTCCTTGTTTTTGCTCTAAGGACTTTTATGAATAGAGTTACTACAGCTTAAAGGTGCTTTTTTTATCGTATTATATGTATATATATATATATATACTTCTTTCCCTTTTGTATCAACTGCTTCCATACGAAGATAATGTGAAGCCCTATGAAAACATTTGTGATGCCAAACTGGTGTCTACTGATTACTGTTCCCGTGTCCTTTGACAACGTGTTGGATCACTACCGTCTGGTGTTTAGACAGCCTCCGCTCCCTCCTGAAGTTGCGTAAGAGTGTTCAAAAACGCGAGGAGGTCAGCTCGGAGTTGGTGGAGTTAGTGGAGTGGAACTGGGGCTGGTGAACGTCCTCAACAACGTCCCTTTTGCGAGCTCTTGTTACACTGGCTCCTCATTGGAGAAATTGCTTTTTTTACAACCAGTGAAAATCTATTTTCCTTACCACTAGAGAGATGTTTTGACCCACCTACGTTAACATTTCTGTATTCTCCCAACTTCAAATATAATGATATATCTGAGGATCGTACAAACATCATGCATGTATAGATGTTTATTTTCGGTCCGATCATATTCATAGTGCACATTTGAATGCATAACAGATTGCATGGAGGTTAACATCGATGGTAAGGGTGTCTGAATGTTGATATCGCATTAGGACGTACCACAGGGCCTGCAGCATTATTCTCGGTTGCCCCACAGTAGCTTCTCGTCTCACCAGTCCACAAAGACCATGCAATCTGTCTCTGTCTGCTCTCATGACAGAATCTGCTTTCCTCCAACTCCCTCTTCACAGAGATAGAATTGCATACTTTCCTTTCCAGATAACTCACTCCATTTCATACATTTTATGTTGGATGTGTGTGTGTCCGTGTGTGTGTGTGTGTGTGTGTGTGTGTGTGTGTGTGTGTGTGTGTGTCCATGTGTGTGTGTGTGTGACCAATCATCAAGTTTTGGAATAGCCCTTCCTTCAGTGAGTCTCTTTAGTGCCGTGTGAGAAAGAATATCTGGCCGGCCTCACATGGGTTTGTGGGAGACACTGGAGCCGAGGTGACGCCATTTGGCAGAATGCGTGAAACACAGAGCTGTTCACCTGCTGACCTTAATTCCTCTGTAATGGAAGCCATGTGAGTGCAGAGCTATGGGGGGGTGGGCCTATCGGGACAACATGCCAATCGTTTACGTCAGGTCTCAGTGTCTTTCCCTTGTCAAACATCAGCTTTTTAATTGACACAGATTGACTTTTATTTCGCAACCCCCATGCACAGGTCAACGTGGCAGCATTACAAAAAATGGTTTTCCTTTTCCGTTAGAGTTATGCGGCGGCTGCAGCTGGCCTCTCTGTCATTGTTTTCGTCATGTGGTCATGGTCTGACTATGTGTCTGTTGTGAGTCAGTAATGGGGGTTCAACACATTGGCAAGGAGCTGCTCTGTTTCCGAGACCTATGTTGTGGAGCTGCATAGCCATGTTGGAACATGGTCACGTACCAGAGAGAGAAATAATCAATGTGACCATGTCTCCTTACCACTGTGCCACTTCCCCTCTGTTGCTTGTTTTTCCCCCCTAACACTTTTACACTGTACCATGTGTGTACATGTGTTTGTGTGTGTGTGTGTGTGTGTGTGTGTGTGTGTGTGTGTGTTCACACGCATACATGTGTAAATGCTTGCTAAAAACAGTGTGTGTTTGTGTCCGTGAAGTATCTATGCGATTGTTTCCCTCAAAGTTGGCTGCCATGGCAGTATGACCTCATTAACAACACGAGTTGCCATCTGTGTTGTATTTGTCGTGTACATTGAAACATTCCCCGCTCTGGTATTCCCGTATGTTTTATTCCCAACCTCAACAGAATGCACTGCTCTCTGTAAAACCATACATCCTTCACATACACTGTCCTTAGACCCGTGGTCCAAACCGATTACTATCTGACTATTGTATTGTAAGTTTGCCAAAGAATTGTTTGCACTGTAATGTATGCCTCGTGACAGTAATAAAAAAAGGCCACTTTTGAAATACGAGTGAGGTGTTTACATGCCTGTTCCTTTAGCTGGAGTTCAGACAGGCTACATGATGCGTTTCACCGTGTTGGGTCGCTGTATTCATAAATAATGTTACTATAAACTATGTGTACAACATTCTTACATTATCTAAAAAGTATGCATACATATTGACCTACCGTAGACACTATCCATTGAAAACATGTGATTTGTTCATATGAAACACTAAAGATCAGTTATCTAATTGCTACCATTATGACCATGCAACCCAATCCAGCATGACGAATGCAGTCCTCAGTCAGAGGAATTCTGTGCGTCAGTATAGTTAAATGGAGCCAGATTGCTATATGTTTGATGTCTGTGTCGTGTTGTGCTGTCGCCACAGCACATATTAGCCTCCACGAATTGGCAGCATAACTGTCCTTCCTTTGTGAGGACCCCTGCCTTTTGATCCATTGTTAAGTCTCAGACTGTATCATAACCTCCTCAAGGGCTGACACTGTTCTCCGTGCCATTGTCCGTTCCACAGCTGTTGTCCTGGACGTAAATAAAAGCAGGAACATGCTAATGTACACACATAGGAAACAGCTGGCTGCTCCTACTTCTATGGATATTAAACGTATTTATGTAAGCCCTTTATTTATTGTATTTAGCCAGGAAGGTTCCCATTGAGACTAAAAATATCTTTCGCAAAGAAGTCCTGGCCACACAGCATAAAAACAAGTGTTTACAAAACCGACAAAAAAAAAACACAGACAACACTGAAATAATTAACAGTGGGTAGCCATTTGCTGTGCTTGCTCTCTTCGTTCATGTGTTTATGAGAGTAGTATTGTATGAAGTGATGGACTCAGTGTGAGCCATTCATCCTGCACTGGATGAGCGGTTTTTAGTTATTATGACTGAACACAGCCTTCTTTATTAGTCAGTCATTTCTCTCCCATGTTGTTTTTTTGCTATCTGTGTTTTTTTTCTCATCTCTCTGCCTTGTCATGTGCCAAGTTCCTGATCCCAACCCTCTCTTGAGCCAGATGATGGAAGGTGGGTAGATGGATGGAAATGTGAACAGGAAATGAGGTTTCCAGTGCCGGAGCAGATAAAAAGCCTTCCTCCAGTCAGGGAAAGCCATTATCGCCATGACAACACGGGACGACACATTGAGTGCGCAGACTTGCACCGAAGTCCCTCTAGAGGGCAGGGTTACACACACACACACACATCCTGTTTATAGTCAACAGTCTGCCTTGTGGGGACTTCCTTTAGTCCTGCTCGGAGGTCCCAGGCCCCCCTGTCCAGCATGACTTCTCTGAACGAAACCCCAGTGTTGACTTGGACTGGTTGCGTAAGAGAGGAAGTGGCGTAGGTGTTCCAGCGACGGTGCCAGACATAGGCAGACAGTGTGACCAACACCAACACCCAGACTCAGGCCTGTTCCAGACTGAACAACCCTAGGCCTCAGGATGCCTGTAGATCTGATGGGGTTAGAGAAGCCTAAACATAGTCCATCCACGGTTTACTTAAACCTATCAAATCCCTTTGAATTGGACACTTTCCCAGTTAACAGTTTCCTGAGGAATGGGAACTCTGTGTTGTCCCTGGAGGGCCTACAAGTCTGCAGCTGTCCGGCAGCTTGAAGCAGCCACCGAGGTCTGCAGAAGTCGGGTTCGCAGCAAGCCTCCAGTTTCCTCATCACACGCTGGAATGTCCCTGCAGAAATGGGCTCTCTCCCTGTGGCATTGTGACCAGCCCAGGTCCAGAATTCCTTCCTCCCACGAATGGCACGTCTGTTCTCATTTCCCAGAGAGAGGGAGCTACAAAGGAGGGGTTTGATGCCCCGCTGTCGTAACATCAGGAGGCGAGACGGTTTGCTTTTCGCCCTTTCAAAGTGTACGAAATACTCTTTTTTGGTCATGCAAAAATGTAAGAGGAATCGATAAATTTATATGGCAATGCTTCTCTGATGACTTTGAACTGGGATTCATGTCCCAGGCAGTAATATTCAAGCTACAGTACTTAGACTTACAGCTTGAATTAGCCTCCAAATGGCCTTCTGCACCGGAACGTCCTCCCACTTCTGGATTTCCTCCCACATGAAAATGCCATCTCTCGCTCTCCTAAGTCTATTTATTGTGATTGCCTAAACATGATGTACTTTAACCTGAAATTGAAACAAAAATAGGTTAATGAGTGCGCCTGCTTTTTTCTTGTGTGTGTGTGTGTGTGAATCCAGCGGGGGTGCATGATGAGAAAGTCAGAGAAGGGGGAGGTTCCCTGAAGTAATTGTTCCTGTTCAAATACCAAGCTAATCTTATCTGAGGACTCACTGACTGACTGACTTCCTTGCATTCCTCCCCGACTTCCAACAGGGCCCTGTAATAATCCCCTAGCCGGGAGCAACCTTCACCAGCTCTCGGTGGCCTGAAATGGACATAGAGTAGCCAAAGGGCCTAAGAACTCCAGTAAAACAAACAAACACACACACACACACACACAGACGAAAGCACCTTGATGCTGGAGGCTACGTACCCTCCGCTCATCCACAATTTTGTTGGAATGCGCAGTTCTAAAGTAAAAGAGAGACGCTCCCTGCTACAGTATCTGCTCTGTAAAGCTCTCCTTTTCAGTAGATGAATTGCTGAAAATCATGAAACCAACTGATGGGAATGAACACATCGAGCCTCAGCTTGTGTTTAATGGTTTTCATGGAAGGAATTCAGCAAAAGTAAACACATCGTTGTACAAACAAGAGAAAAAGTGGCTCGCCAAGAGAAATGGTGTCTGGCTATAGATTATTGAGAACAAGATTGAGAAACATGTAATATAGGTAAGTAAAAAAAAAAAGTTAAGTCTATGTCATCTGTTGCTACTGCAAGCCCCAAACCTGCAAATGTCTCTGAGTCAATAATCATGGTACTCAAGCCTGCTTTCCACATGGTTTCCATTCAGGCTCCCCTGTTGCATTGATACCGATCTGCTTACACTGGGTGATGATGGGGTCAGGAAACAAGTGGGAAACTAGCTTGAATGAGTGTGACTGTGCGCGCACGTGTGTGTGTGTGTGTGTGTGTGTGTGTGTGTGCGCGCGCACATGCTTCTTTAGCGTGGTCGTGAACGTGGCTGAACTAGGTAAGGCCTGTGCAGACTAGAGCAATGGTCTACCAGAAGATGACATCAGTACCAGGGCCCTCTGGCTGATTTATGGACTGCTGATTGGTGCCTGGAAGAAAATAAATAGGTAGGACACACCATGTACCTCTTTCTCACATAGTTTCTGTCTCATACAAACAAGCCCATGCATTTAAAATGGACAGTTCTCCATGGTTCATGAATGTTTAATGCAGCTTTAATACAAGTGTACACAAGGAGACCGGTAAAAAGACCCGCCAGGACTGAACTTGGTTGAGGACCCATGCATCTTATGGTTTTCTGGCAGGACACAGCATTGGTCATGTGAGTCAACATTCACGCAAACTGTAAGGGGGTTGAGCTTCTTGTGCACAACAATCAACAATGAACTCTTCAGACTGTTCCCACCCAGGGATCCTTCAATGGCCTGCACACAAAGCCCTACAAACGTTACAGTCGCTAACATCAGAACAAGGCCCTGTGATATATTTCCATGATGCCATCACAAATCCTTTGCACACATGCACAATGCCTCAACTCTGCTAAATCAGCAACAACAACAAAAAAAAACAGACGAGCGCACCATACAGCGGTGCATTCCTCAACCTCAAGCACGTTCAGTCACTTCTAGTGGACGCTGCCAAACAAGCTCTGTGCTAGTTCAGGAAGCTTGTGAGCAGGCATACCCTCTTCCACCTAAACAAGAGGCTGGGCAAACGTCATGAGAATGAATGAGAAAAGGTTCTCCCGCCTGAAATGCTTTCTCTTCAGGAATGGCCTGGGTGGAGAACCACGTCTGACAGTCAGGCCATGCAGTTCCTTGCCATCTGGTGGGCTTATATGCACGTACAGAACATTGTTCAAAAGGCACGATGCAGAGCCAGCACCAAAAGACACGTGAGGATCAGTATGCACTCACATACCCCTCCCCCCGCGCCCAAACAAGCAAACACACCTACAAATGCAATAACAGTAGGCCAAGATCTGTCGACTTTCTTTCCTGATCGCAGATTATTATGAATGAATGAAAACATCCAAACACCAGCAAGGCCTTAGGGTCTGCGGCTGGAATTACAAGCCTCCTAAAACCAAAGTGAACTGTGCCAGTGAGCAATCCTGTACGATTGAGTTAATAACCCCATATCTGCGTCATTGGTGTGGACTGCATGTACTTTTCTTATAATCTGCCAAATTTTTTGCATTATTTAACATTGTAAAGTCATGGTTTATTGGGAGCCGAGCAAAAATTACCCGAATTCAGTAAATTCAAATAATAATTGATCTTTTACAAACTGCGCTTCCAGTTCGGCCATATTCAATTATCATAAACCAAAGCTTGTGAATACCTGTTGTTTTTTTAGATACTGCCCAGAACATAGTTATAACATAATTTTGATAACTACCATGGCCGCTTTCTAAACCTGAATACTGAAGAATCTAAACGTTTTGGTTGTAGTGGTTGTAATAGCCTAGCCACTTTTTTATGTGCTTAAAAATAGGGGTTGAAATGCAGGACAGATATTTCAGTCATGTTATTACTAATCTAGATATATTCTAGATATTCTAAGCTACAACATGTACACACACACACACACACCCACCCACACACACACGCATCACATAGCCTGTAATTATTTGGGCCATAAATCCCTACTAAAATAAGGGTCAAAGAACAACAACAGACATTGCCTTTTCAACCAGTAAGCAAGCGTAGATTGTCACGATGAGCTGGTTACTTGTTCTAGCTACGATGGGAGGTGCAAATAGAAGAGTTGACCTGGTACGAACTGACTCATCACTCCCTCTTCTCCTGTGGGGTGTTATTAGTCAGGTTGACCTCATTCTTGCCTTTGATTTGTGTTGTATCTCATCCAGCAGTGGGCACATCTGCATCCTTTCCACAGTCTCAACGCCTACCAGATATTTGAGGGTGAGCCAACGGTGTGTGCTACTTTTTTCTTTGATTGATACCGAGTTCAGCATGTCAGTAGATGTATGTGTTTCCGGTGAATAGGTGCAGGACTTTCACTGTTGGGCAATGTTCAGGGTAATCTTAGTCTAAATAGGTTTTTGCTGAAATTGAACAAAATACAACAAAAAAAACATGACAAAAGATGGAATTGGAACAACATTTTCATTTTCTTTGCTTGCTTTAACCACAGACATCACAAACAAAGTCAAGCCCTTCATGTCTGCCTTCATACCGTTTACTAGTAACACATCCTGAGAGAGTGTAGACAGGAGAGGACATGTGTTTCCAGCTTTACGCCAATGTGGCAGAGGGTTAGAATTAGGGTCAGTATCAGGGGGGATGTATCACAAGCAATACGTCTTATTCTGGTTCACATTTAATCAAATTTTGTGTGTGATTTTGTGAAACTTCACAAAATAACAACTAAGCATTAAACAATAAGTTCTCAATGCATTTCAATTTCTAAATACAGCTGCTTTCACTCTGTGAGTTTGCTAGGTAATATGATATGGTGAGCTACATGTGTCTTTTTGAGGGTGAGTTGATTTGAACTACAAGCCTACTGTATGCGCTATCATCTGCTCACATGGCCAAGTGAGGACACCCAGTGGTAAACAACGAACCACTTCCATGACGGGAGCCATAAAGAAAGCAGCTCAGTATCTCTTTCTTTCTCTGTCAACACGCAAGCACTCACACACCCTTTGTATGTGGATACTCACTCTCCTGACCAGGACTAACATTGTCAGGCTGAGTAAAGCACTCACATATACTTTCTAGGTTGGAATCATGCTCGATGACCAACGTTGTAAGGCTTTTCATAAGTGGAATTTCCTGAAGCTGTTGGTTTTAAAAAAAATCTATTCAACCATAACTATATCTGCTTTTGAATGAGCGTGGTGATTGCGTTTTTTTCTCGGATTTTCAAAGAACTCAATTTGACTTAGGTCCCAGGAAAAAGGCATGAACAATTTGGCATAGTTCCACTACTGCTTGAAAACAAAGCTGACATTACACCATGGCGCCACTACTTTCAAGGAAAGGGTGACAGTCGATCTCACAACAAACTCTTTTGTTGCCTTTTAGGTTTAAATACGCCAGGTCGCCTTTGGGTCTGGTCAAAGCGTTTCTAGTGAGGATCTTTCCAGCTTAACTGCAGGCATGGACGGAACAGCACCTTTCTACTACGTTGGCCAAATCCTTGGCATGTCCTCCATTTTAAGCATCGGTCTCCTGCTGCTTGCTCGCCTGGTCTTCCATCGCCGTGGGGGCCAGAGGCTGAAGGGACTGAGGCGCGCCGTACTGATCACAGGCTGTGACACTGGCTTTGGCCACGGTCTGGCCCGTCGGTTGGACGCAGAAGGGTTCGTGGTGTTTGCTGGTTGTCTATTCCCACATGGCGATGGCGCCCAAGCCCTGACGAAGGAAGGCTCCAGCCACATTCAGATACTGAAGCTTGATGTCACCAGTGATGAAGACGTGCAGCAGGCAAAGGAATTTGTCGCCTCTAATCTACCAGAGAAAGGTACTAGCGCAGTTGCGTGGGTATTAAGACTAATATCTAAATGCTTCCACTTGCCCCATAATAGGTTTACACATACAGTTTGTGTTAAGGAATCACTTTTAAGGCCTCTCTGGCATTTACTTTTGTAACTCTCTCTCAATATGGCTTCTGGTATTTTAGGGCTCTGGGCGGTTGTGAACAATGCTGGCATATCTCACTGGGCTGAAGCTGAATGGAACACCGTTAAGGACTATCGCATTGTGTCTGAAGTCAATCTGTATGGGAGCATTAGAACCTCCATTGCATTTCTACCTCTGGTGCGTGCATCAAAAGGTAAGGGAACTTTGAAAGCAAACGACGATTTTGGATAGTACCGCAACTTTCTACTATCTGAATGAATGTTTATTGATTTACGTAGGAAGGATGGTGTATGTGTCCAGCATCTTTGCCTTCTTCAACTGTCTAAACATGGGAGCCTACAGTATTTCAAAAAGAGGACTGGAGGCGTTTGCAGATTGCTTGCGGGTTGAAATGGCCAGTTTTGGTGTGAAGGTAAGCTTTTGTTTTTTGTGGCTGTTTCAAACCAACACACATCCAATTGTTGTACTTAATTTTTATTTGTTATTAAAGGTCAGCATCATCCAGCCAGGAAACTTTGGAGCGGCAACTAGTATTATAAGGACGAAAACGGCAACAGACATCTGGGAGAAACTAACAGATGATCGCAAGAAAATGTTCAATCAGAAATACATTGAGCTGGCAAATGACTATTTCATGTCCACATGCAAGGCAGGGTTTAAGGACAGTAGCCCGGTTATTGATGCTATGATGCATGCCATAACAGCTCAAAGGCCTAAATACAGATACCTACTGGTCCATAAAACAGACATGCTGTTCTTCTACTTATGTCCCTACCTGCCCACCTTTGTTGCAGATGCAATCTTTACCCTCAGTCCAATGTACAAGAAAAGGCAAGAAATGCTATTTTTGAAATAGATCTGGTTCACAAAATGATTCGGGAACTTCATGATTATGATCTAATCCAAATAAGTTTGGTCCAGCTTTTATTTGCTTATAATGAGATCCTGTAATTATATACCTTCCTGAAAACTGGTGAATATGTTTGCCACAGAGCGAACTGCGTATGCACTCACTTGTATAGGTTGTGCACACTACTAACCAGTTAATGTAGTAGTGAGAGGAAAGCCAACCGCCACACTTTCAGTAGGAAACAGCTGTATGACACCGATTTCAACATGATGAGTCAATAAATTGCACTAAAGGTTTCTTATTGTGATTTAACATGACATGTTTTCTTCTGTTAACTTACCAATAATGTATGTTGACGTTCACTGCAGTGATTTTTAGGGGTGGGTGAGGGTACTTCTTGAAATGTGATTGTGACAACAATTAAATACATTCACAAATATTGCTAAACTTCTTATCCGCAAATTCTTCTGTTTACATTTTGTCGTAAATTGAAAACCATTTCCCGTAAACTCATGGAAACCCGTCAGTCTGCTGAAAGTGGGGCAGGCGTAATGAGTTTTCATGAACTTTCCATGAAAATAGGGAGATACTATAGATAGATTTCTCTTATAAGGTAGAAATTGATAATGTATCAATGATTTCTATTTTAATATAAAACTGTTACACAAACAGTCTTTCAGTTTTTCATTTAATTTGTTAATTCATAAGCCAAAGAAAATTACTCAAACTTTATTTCATCTTTTGACCACACAATCACTAAAACCAGCAACTAATGAAGGTAAAACATTTGCAAAGCTATTAACGAAAAAGCTGAAAAAATATTTTAAAAATCACTTAAAACACATACAAATGAAGGCTAATGTACACAAATACTATGCATTTCTCAAAAAGGCCTATTTTACCATACCATTCCTAAATTGTCTGATCCCTGTCTTTTTGAAGTCTCCACTGTTGCATAATGTCCCTTACAGGATTTACAGGTACAAATTCAGCCTACACGATTCCATATAGCTTAATCTAGGTGAAATATATACATGATTCCAGGGTTTAATACACAGTTATGTGACCATAACATGTTCAAATAGTAAACGATGACCCCTTTTCCTGGTTAGATTCCTCCATGGATCTGCGCCCTGAAACATAAATGTCAGATGTCTGGCGCGAGGAGCGACGTGAGTAGATGTATTTCTTCCCCAGGCACCACAGGTCCTCCAAAATCTTCAGAAAGTGGTTCCTGAATTTGACCCCAATAAAGGCGTAAAGAATGGGGTTGAGACAGCAGTGAAGGTAGGCCAGACTTCTGGTGATAGTCAGAGTTTTGACTATCAGTTGCTCTGGGGCGCAGTCCCTCTCCTTGAACAGCACCAGTGTTTGGGTGAGCAGGGTCACGTTGTAGGGCAAGTGACACGCAAAGAAGGCGATCACCACAGCAAAGATCACGCGTACCGCCTTGTGCCTCTGTGTACTCTGTGCTCTCAGAAGAGTGTATATAATACTGGAATAGCAAAACACCATAATCAACAGAGGCAGGAGGAAACCAATGGCAACTTGAAGGCTGGGAATCAGCACTTTCATTGACCGCACGTTATCTTGACTGAACCGTAGTTGGCACAAGGTCACACGATTGTCAATCAGGATATTGTCTTCCTCAAATCTCTCTGTGTAAAGGATTGTGGGGATGGACAACACTACAGAAAGGGCCCAAATAAAAAAACTGATGAAGCGGCTGTAGGCTAAAGTTCGGGAGCGTACCCCGAAGGAGCTTCGTGCCTGGACAATAGCGACATATCGGTCGGTACTAATACACGCTAGCAGGAGCATGCCGCTGTACAGGTTAATGCTGTAGACTCCTCGTAGCACTTTACAGGCGAAGACGCCCATACTCCAGTCATACTGCTCGTTGTATATGATGAGGGGAAGGGCCACCACAAAGACCAGATCAGCCACTGCCACGTTCAGGAGGTACACATCTGTCATTGTCTTGGCTTTTTTGTAGAACAGGTATGTGACAATCACCAGCACATTGCCCAGCAGGCCAAAAGCACAGATGAAAGAATGAAGGTAATATTGAACTTTGACCTCCAATAAGCTGGTACCTAAGTCACACATGGTCTCCTCTCTGTTCCCGTCTACGTCCTCCCCTGTGTAGTCATCAGCAAAACCTGTCCCGTACGTCTCGGCCGTCGTGTTCATGCTTCAGATCTGTGAAACATGAAAAGACGAACAGAATCAGTGAACCTCTACCTAACTGAACCCATTCGAGTACCTCTGACTGCACTTTCCGAACGAATCAGTTTAACTGAAAACCCTTTCAAAACGGCAACTGTTCCCCTTTAGCCTAGTTTTCTGAGAGAGTAAAGCATTTTTTAGCACCATTTTGACTGAATTTGTTACTGTCCTACTTAATAACAAGGGAAATAACATGGAGGCAGTTTGGAGGTGTTGGAGGGTTTTGTGGTATGGTTGTTAGATCTAGACCAGTTAAGATTACAATCAAGCGTAGTTGGATGTGCATATGTTTCAAATATTGCAGCACATCTCTGATTCAGGTCCGTACACACACTAAATGTGACTAACACAGCGTCAGAATATAATGCCAACAAAGGGTTGACCCATAAAGAGATGATAAAAGTTTGGAAACCTAAGGCAGATATTTTGCTGATAAATGGATTGAATACCAACTTAACATTGATAATTTGCCTTAACAGTAGGGGAAAAAATCTTTGTTTTTGCAAACCTACTTTATCTTTAAAACAAACGTTTTTCAGTTTCCGGGAGCATCTGAAATACTGTGTTCTTTTTTTGTAAACCAAGAAACGGTAACAATATTTCTATCCTTCACAGATAAATGCTAAAGTTTCACTTCTCTTTAATGATCTTCTACTTTTTCATAGATGTAGTTAACTGGATACGCATGTTAACCAGAAACCATTGAAAATAACTTGCTGTAAGGGAAGTACATATAAGCCATGTAAATCAATACATCAAAAAGAACAATCTTTTGTACAGTACAGTACTGGCCTCAGAGCAGTTTTCATGACCAATACACATTTACGTCTTCTGCTACATAGATGTCCAGTTATAATTTAATTACATTAAAGTTACTTTGATATTAGTGTGAAAAAAGTGTGAGATTCCTATGACATTGTTAAGATAACCACGAAGCAAGTTGTGACTTGAAATGGTTTGAATCTTGTCTAGATAAAAACAGCTGCTCTTGGTGTGTGTGTGTGTGTGTGTGTGCGAGTTGAAATACTTACCAGGCTGAAATAAGTCAGTTCAGTAAAAAAATAAGGATATTGTGAAGTAAAACCACCTGTGTGGATCTGTCAGTTCAGGTAGACCAAAAAAATCTTAAACCCAAATCAGGTACTAGCTGCTTTGTTCTTCAGGAGTAGATCTGTTGGCATCGGTTGGTAAATTGAAAAGTTCAGGGGGAGAGAGCTGTTGTTTAGATGCGGAGGAGGACGAATGCCTGTATGATTTGTTAAGCTACTACAGTGAGAAGAGAAACACAACAGCACAGTGACAAAGTGTCCCTGGTCCAGGGTGATGCACTGCCTTATCTGATCATCCCTCCAATCTTGTTCACATCAGCTCTGAACGCCCCACCTGTGTACTCGTGTAGGCTCACAAACAGTAACACTCTCATTTAATGAGTTCATTCTCCGGAAAAAAAGTGACATATCTCGTGGGGCCATTCCCCTGCTTTGTTTATTCAAATAAACCTTTGCATTCAAACTCGTCTTTTGCCAATTTGTTTCACATGTTGTTGTGCGTTTTGCATAGATTTAACGAAATGGTACTGTCAATTCATAAAAAACAGGCCATACAAAATAAATGACAGTGCAAGCTTTCATTGCAGATTGCAAAAGAACTTCTCATGTTCTGATTCAGAGAAATGAATTATCCTCCAAGGGGTAGAGTTGGCCTATACACATAGATCTATTCAGAAGACAGGCAGCATAAAAATATATATAGAATATAGAATATAAAAAAGAAAAAAACATCCTAATGTCCACATTCAGGGGAGGAGAGTTAAATTTCACGGTCATTATCCTGGTGCCTACAGGGACGAAGGCATCAATGTTGGCGTTGAAGTTACTTCCTTATATTAGGCTGTGCATGAGGTGCTTAGCTGATGAAGTTGGTGTCTCATTTAGATTTCCCTATACGTTTTCACTCTCACACAAACAAAAATTGCAACATTATCTGTCCTTGCCAAATCAAATTACTATGTCACTATACTGTAGCTGTATGCTGACCAGTAAGAAATAAATCACTATTGTAATACCTTATGCCATATGCTTGACATTAGCTTACTAGATGGTTCTGTCCATTCATTTAATTAAGGGAAGTTTCAAACTGATTCTCATGCTACGGATGTTCCCGCAATTCCTAATTGGATTTCCAGACAGTTTATGATTTGTGTAGATGACACATTTTCTTTACTACAATCACTTTTATTTTGCTTTCAATTCAGAAATGTATAAATTAGTTCCTCATTATTATTGACCAAGATCAAATATTTCTAATAATGTATATTTTTTTTCATGAAACCCTGTTAGTTTGGAGTTTCTCCGTTTAGAAAATCGCCCACACGTCTCATGACAAAATATGCAGGTAATGACAATACCTCCTTCTGAGGGAAGTCTACTAAAGCAACCAAATTAAGAATCAACTTTCAGTTTAATATTGTTTTTAAATTTTTTAACCTTCAAACCTGTTTATCACAACCTTAAATTTCCACCCTGTTAAACTATTATAAGGCAGGTGAATTCCATTTTATATTTTTAAAACTTCATCTAGATAGGAATTCAAATGCTGTTTACATGTAGGGTCTCATGCTAGCTAGGTCATGATCACTCACAAAGCTAACAGTGTTAAAAAGTCTCCCTTGTTCCCCCATTTTGCTTTTTTTTAAATAATATAAAAAGACACAATGCACCAGAAAATATCAATATTGCTATGCTCTTGCATTTTTAACACTTTAAGACTGTTATTCATTCACACATTTTCTAAATATGCCCTGTGATAGACTGGCGACCTGTCCAGGGTGTACCCCGCCTCTCGCCCTGTGTCCGCTGGGATAGGCTCCAGCCCCCCCCCCCCCCCCGTGACCCTGTACAGGATAAGCGGTAAAAGCTAATGGATGGATGGATTTTCTAAATATTTATCATTTTTTTCTGTTCTTGACAACAAGTAGTACTGTTCTCAAGATGGCCAGTAGGGAGAGTCACTACGCCACCAGACGAGACAATAGGAGAAGACTTGTCTTCCAATCGAAACCAAACTCTCCCTGGCCCAGTTTCAGAAAGCAGAATTAACAAACTTTGAGTGTAAATCTGAACTCTACGTTGACTGACTCAGAGCTGTAAAACTCAAGAGTGTTTGGTGTCAAAACGGGTGATAACAATTAGGTCAGTGAACTCTGAGTTAACTCTCAGTCAAAACAGTGGGCGACCTATTGCTGAAGGCATCTCTAAAGGAAGCTCATCTGACCCAACCACCCCCCAGGACACAGGGGCCTACATAATAAGTTATTTATTCAAATTAATAATATATTTTCCTTCATCCTTTTGGTAAAGTTATAATTGAATTGTCTAAGCTTCATCTTCTACCAGTTACTGATGATGTCATCTGTCTGGTGGAGCCTTCTGCTATAACAGACCTGCAGTGTTAAGCACTCTTAATAATCCACAAGTTTTTCATAATGGGATAGAGTAGAATAATAAATGTTTCAATTTTTATTACTTACTTTTTATTTATTACCCTCTCCGGGAACCATCACCTTATCGTGGTGGAGAGGTTTGTGTGTCCCTATGAACCTGGGGGCTGTGTTGTCTGGAACCTTGTGTTCCTGGTAGGGTCTCCCATGGCAAATTGGTCTGGCAAATTGGTTCAAAAACCCTCTCCTATAAGAGAGGGGCCGGAGGGAAGCTAAGTACCCCTTCTGGAGCGGCCCAGTCCGAGCGCCTGGTGGCCGGCTTGCCAAGTGCCGGACTGGACAACAACAACATCTCTTCTTCCCGTCCCGTGAGGGACCTTGAGTAGGCCGCTACGAGTCCCTGCCAGAAAGGTGGCAGTGAAGGCAGAGTTTTCCTGGCTTTGGGGATGTTGGAGTTTACCCCAGTGGACGGTGGGGCTTACCTCTACGAGGGCTCTGGAACCTCACTTCTGGATAGGGGTTGGACTCTATTCCTCCGGAGCTCCCCAGGGTGAGAGGCGCAAGGCTGGTCGGTCCCCGGCTCCTCTATGGGGGTGGAAAACTTCTGGGGGACTGTGTGTCTGTGCCTATGCACCGAACAGCAGTTCAGAGTATTCGGCCTTTTTGGAGACCCTGGATGGAGCCTTGTATGGGGCTCCTGAGGGGGACTCTGTAGTCTTGCTGGGGGACTTCAACGCACATGTGGGCAATGATGGAGACACCTGGAGAGGCGTGATTGGGAGGAATGGCCTCCCCAATCTGAACCCAAGTGGTGGCTTGTTATTGGACTTCTGTGCTAGTCATGGAATGGCCATAACGAACACCATGTTCGAACATAAGGATGCTCATAAGTGTACCTGGTACCAGAGCACCCTAGGCAGAAGGTCGATGATCGATTTTGTTATCGTATCAAAGGACCTGAGGCCATATGTTTTGGACACTCGGGTGAAGAGGGGGGCAGAGCTGTCAACTGATCACCATCTGGTGGTGAGTTGGGTCAGGTGGCGGGGGAAGCCTCTGGACAGACCTGGTAAGCCCAAGCGTGTAGTGCGGGTGAACTGGGAACGTCTGGAGGAGTCCCCGGTCCGGGAGGCCTTCAACTCACACCTCCGGCGGGGCTTCTCTGGCATCCCTGTGGAGGCTGGGGGCATTGAACCGGAGTGGGCGATGTTCAAAGCCTCCATTGCTAAAGCTGCGTCTGAGAGTTGTGGTCTCAAAGTCTTAGGTGCCTCAAGGGGCGGTAACCCTCGAACATCTTGGTGGACACCGGTGGTCAGGGGAGCCGTCCGATTGAAGAAGGAGGCCTTCCGGGACATGCTGTCCCGGGCGACTCCGGAGGCAGTTGCAAGGTACCGACAGGCCCGAAGGACTGCAGCCTCGGCCGTGGCAGAAGCAAAGCAGCGGATGTGGGAGGAGTTCGGAGAAACCATGGAGAAGGACTTTCGGCTGGCGCCAAAGCGGTTCTGGAAGACCATCCGACACCTCAGGAGGGGAAAGCAGGGAACCATTCAAGCTGTATACAGTAAGGATGGGACGTTGTTGACCTCAACTGACAAGGTGATTGGGAGGTGGAAGGAGCACTTTGAGGAACTCCTGAACCCGACAAACCCACCCTACATAGTAGAGACAGGGCTGGAGGATGATGGGGGATCAGCATCAATCTCCCTGGCGGAGGTCACTGAGGTAGTCAAACAACTCCACAGTGGCAAAGCCCCAGGGGTTGATGAGATCCGCCCAGAAATGCTGAAGGCTTTGGGTGTTGAGGGACTGTCATGGATGACACGTCTTATCAACATTGCGTGGAAGTCGGGGACAGTACCTAAGGAGTGGCAGACCGGGGTGGTGGTTCCCCTGTTCAAAAAGGGGGACCGGAGAGTGTGTGCCAACTACAGAGGCATCACATTACTCAGCCTCCCCGGGAAAGTATACTCCAGGGTGCTGGAAAGGAGGGTTCGACCGATAGTCGAACCTCGGATTGAGGAGGAACAATGCGGTTTCCGGCCTGGTCGTGGAACAACGGACCAGCTTTTTACCCTCGCGAGGATCTTTGAGGGGCCTGGGAGTATGCCAATCCGGTCTACACGTGTTTTGTGGATTTGGAGAAGGCGTATGATCGGGTTCCCCGGGAGATACTGTGGGAGGTGCTGCGAGAGTATGGGGTGAGGGGGTCTCTACTCAGAGCCATCCAATCTCTGTACTCCCAAAGCGAGAGCTGTGTCCGGGTCTGCGGCAGTAAGTCGGACTCGTTTCCGGTGAGGGTTGGCCTCCTCCAAGGCTGCGCTTTGTCACCTATCCTGTTTGTGGTATTCATGGACAGGATCTCACGGCGTAGCCGCGGGGGAGGGGGCTGCGGGTTGGTGGGCAGAGGATTGCATCACTGCTTTTTGCAGATGATGTGGTCCTGATGGCATCATCAGTCTGCGACCTGCAGCACTCATTGGATCGGTTCGCAGCCGAGTGTGAAGCGGCTGGGATGAGGATCAGCACCTCCAAATCTGAGGCCATGGTTCTCAGCAGGAAACCGATGGATTGTCTACTCCAGGTAGGGAATGAGTCTTTACCCCAAGTGAAGGAGTTGAAGTATCTTGGGGTCTTGTTCTCGAGTGAGGGTAAAATGGAACGAGAGATGGGCCGGAGAATTGGAGCAGCGGGTGCGGTGTGGCAGTCGCTCTATCGCACCGTTGTGACGAAGAGAGAGCTGAGCCAGAAGGCAAAGCTCTCAATCTACCGGTCTATCTTCGTTCCTACTCTCACCTATGGTCATGAAGGGTGGGTTATGACCGAAAGAACGAGATCGCGGATACAAGCGGCGGAAATGAGTTTCCTCCGGAGGGTGGCTGGCATCTCCCTTAGGGATAGGGTGAGAAGTTCAGCCATTCGTGAGGGACTCGGAGTAGAGCCGCTGCTTCTTTGCGTAGAAAGGAGCCAGTTGAGGTGGTTCGGGCATCTAGTAAGGATGCCACCTGGCCGCCTCCCTGGGGAGGTGTTCCAGGCACGTCCAGCTGGGCGGAGGCCGCGGGGCAGACCTAGGACCAGGTGGAGGGATTATATCTCCACACTGGCCTGGGAACGCCTTGGAATCCCCCAGTCAGAGCTGGTTAATGTGGCCCGGGAAAGGGAAGTTTGGGATGCCCTGCTTGAACTGCTACCTCCGCGACCTGCTACCTCCGCGACCCGACCCCGGACAAAGCGGATGACGATGATGATGATGATGATGATGATGATGATGATGATGATGAATTTTTATTACAAGACAAGGACGAGTAAGACACCTTCTCAGCTGACAAAGAAAGGGAAGATGCAGCGAGGTGAGGATTACACCTTAAAAATGACTTACAACAGTTGATGCTAGTGTTGTACCATAATAAAACATGCACCTTATTGTTCTCTAACAGAGCAATGCTGGAAATGTCAATGAGGAAGAGGGTCCATCCACATCCAGAGCGCAACTTACCTCAGTACTCCGTTGTTCAGCATCGGCCCATGACTTAAAATGAAACTAGGTAGACCTGGCACTGTACAATTGTGTGTTCCTATAGCTCCCCGTACAACAGCTGTAAAAGGTGTACTTAGAGAAACAAATAAAAAAATCTAATTTTAAAAAAATTGACCACATGCTGCAGATGCAAAAGACAAAAATAGAAATTCAACTGCTGGAACATCAGTTAAAGGTGGGTGAGGTTCCGAACAGGTGGATGGTTTTACTTAGAAAATATAAACTATACAAGTACATACAATAAAGAAGACACTGGGGAGGTGATGGGTCAATCCGAAATGATGGTAGCATATTGTGTCTTCTTCAGTCTGCAGGCTTCTAAAAATTTAGGGTATATTGAAGAAAACCTGTAACGAAGCAGGTTAGCTTCACGGATTATTTACTGACAGAGTTAAGATGAACCGGTTTTTAAAACCGAATTCCCAGTTTCTTTCAACTATGAGTCAACTGACTCTTGAATCAGTATTGGTAAAGCGCTTTTTTCCCCTGAAAGAAATAGGCCTACAAAAAAAACAATTTGCAAAACGAGAATACGATAAATATGCCCAGTTGAAAAAAAATAAAGCAGTGTATAAAGAACAATAGAAACCCTTTTTGTCTATTGTGTGCTATGAGTTTTTATAAAATAACGTTTTATGGAGATTTGTGAAATAAATAGTCGGTTTTCTTATTTATTTTTGCTTGTATGGGCTCACACTGTCATTCACGGTTTCAGCGTGAAGTACCTGGCCCTACAATAAAATGTAATACCGGGAGGAAGAGCAACAAGATTTTAAGAATTTGAACGTTTGCCTCACCTGTAGCGGAGCGCATCAACAGCAGGCGCGCCAAGTCATTTTACTCGCTGTGCATGCTGTCATTTTTAATCACTCCTACATGAGCGACGCTACTGAAGTGTTCAGCCCTCTTCCTCAGACAGGCTGTCTATGTTTGTTGCTGCTTCACAGATAGACTAACAATGAGTAAATCTAGCACTTTGAAGATAAAGAGTTTGTTTCGTAAAACAAAGTCACCGGATAAAGAGAACAATGACTTTGTTGAGTATAACTTGAAACAGCCGGGCTCAGATAGAGCGACTACAAGTCCAATTGCATGGTCGGCGACTTTACCTCCAAGCGTGGGTCTGGTGGTCAGCCCCATGGACCCAACACTACCTATTGATGATTCACAAGCGAGCCCGAAAAAGAAGAAAAAACGGTTCCCTTCCTTCAAGCTGAAAAAGAAGAAATCCAAGGACACGCCAGGAGACGCATTCTTTAACGACACGGATGAACTTGAGAGCTTTAGCAAGCAAATGTAGGCCATCTATTTATTCATTTATATTTTGCTTTGTTTGGAAGTTGATAAGAAATAGTCTACGGTTGCATCGCGTAAAAATACATAATTCTATGTATCAATTCTATCCTCTCTCGTGAAACTGTTATTTAGATTCGTATAGGCTGCTTATCAAATCAATCTGTATACAACATGGAAGTATGTATTTCAGAAAAGCATTGCCTTCTATGGAATATGTCTTGGAAGCATATGCTTTAAGCACTGTGATCCTTGCTAGCTCCGTTTGTTTCCATTTCTGCAGGGAAACATACAGTTTGAACAGTTCAACAGCTTGTCCTTTATCAGGTATTGGCTTTTGCTTGGAAAGCCAATAAAAATGGAAATGAGAGGAAATAACTTTGATCATCCAAAGTCAGTCCTTACATTGTAGTAAAATATTTGTAAGATATTGGCAGTGGTATGACACCATTTTGCATGATTCAATTCTAAACAAATATAATAGTTTAGGCCATCAGTGGCATCAGGCATGGGATTGTGAAAACTGCTGACTGAACTATTCCAATTTGCGTGGGTATTTTGGTTTGGAAATATAACAGTACTGTTGGTGGTTGTTTGCCAATATCCCTCTACCTTCCATTACTAGTGCTAATGTTCCCCCAGAAACGCTCTTTAATTCATCCCTGTTGAGTCCCCATTGAGTCTGGATTAATAAAGGTTTAATCGTGATTTAGATTCAACCGTTAGAGCACAGAATTTCAGTATCTAAACTGATACAGACAGCCAGTGACCACAAATTTAAATTATACAACTCAAATCATTGTGTACCTAGTTTATAATAAATATCCCACCTCTTTGTGTGTATGTGTCCTGTATCGAAAGATATGATGTGCAACATGCCAGGTTAGAAGTAGCAAGAGGTTCAAAGGATTGCCGACTTTTGTTTTTTAGATAAACTCAGTGCTATTAAGAAAATATGAAGAACATACTGTATATGTAGATTATATATAGTGCATGACTCAACAAATAGCTTTGCAAGTTGGTGTTGGATTAACCAAGGAAGCTGCCATCATTATGCAAGGTTAGAAATATCAGTTAGGACTGCTGTCTCACTACAGACATGTGGAGACCAAGGTTCCTGTGAGTGTGTTGTGATATAAAATCCCCGGCAGAGCGACTGTTTTCCCTTTGGCGTTTTCTACAAGTTAGCCAAGAAGGTGTCAACTTCCTGCTCAGCTAGTTTAGTCATGCCCTGTTTTGTTCATTGGAACCTGAATATTGAGGAAGGAGAACAAAATTAGCTTTTCAGCAAAGGGTAAATAAGGTGAAAACAAATATCCTATATCAGGGATTTGGTGGCATTTTGTTGTTGCTGTGAGGGAAGGTGAAAGGACAATATCAAATATTGATGTTGATATCACCAGCCTTGTAAACAGCAAATGGATTTAATTAATTGAGAAGCTGACAGTTCTCCTTTACGTAATCAAAGAGCGATGCTCTTTCCTAAGAAATAAGAGATCTATTTCGTTGGCCGTTTTGACATATTTCACATGCCTTACTGAAAACAAGGCTAGCCAGCCTTACACGATGTTTGAATGCAGAGATCAGAAAAGCACACCATTGCAATGGTGCATACAATTTTCCATCTCTTATAATATCTTAATGTGTAAGTAACTCCATGATTCATGTTCAAGTAGTTTTTTAAAATTTAGATTAAGACACAATTTCAATGACAAAAAATTTAAATAAAAAATGTATGTACACTGAACTGACACAAGTGATATCCTCTAAAATAAAACAAGGAAGACACATGAACACACACACACACACACACACACACACACACTTTATTATTCCTATGAACTGTAATAATCGCAGGTCTAAGGTGAGAGGAGAGTTGTGTAAAACATCAGAATAGATGCAGGCGGCGCTGTTAAGTTTGGTCACTGAAGCCCCAGGATGGGACTATGCAGTTCAACAAACACTGATTTGCCTTAATCGGTTCCTCTAAACTTGCTACGGTGGCTTTCTGTTTAGAATGGCACACATAGGACACCGATGTCAAATCAAGTAGGAGGGATTTGATTCAGTAAGGATTTGAGAAGACTTTGACAATGGTAGAACTCGTCCATAAAGCTCTTACACAGTGATTAGGGGAGTACATTTAAATCGAGCCCTAAGTGATTGATGGATGATGTAGATACGTTTCCATGTGAACCATCAGAAAAGGTAGTCCTTACTGTAACAGCTGTGTTGTTTTATACCTGTTATCCAACATATGCACTTGCCAGATGTACAGAATAGATATGCATCTTCCATGCCTTTCATTGTGTGAATTCTTGCTCCGAACGCTACATTTTCTGCAGAATGTTAGGGACAGGATGGGGTGGTTTTAGTTGAGCAAAATCCATCGTTCACAGGGCAGAGTTGAGCTATGACAGACGATATCATTCAGGGAGCTATTGTTATTGTTTATACTCTATTGTGCTCCATAAAAGCATGAAGCTTACTGAACACAACAAAGATAACACTGTCTACATAATGTCCGATTAGGCCTGTAGGCCTGTTGTGTTACCACGCATAGGACAGTACATGCAGAACGGGTTCTGAGTTACATAATAACCAAACGAGCGTCTGTTTGAAAGCCCTGACCCTACATAGTGTCCACGCATTAGTTCTATTGACAGAGGGATTCTTTACATCCTGGTGGATACTCCCAATAAAACCCCCAACATGCAGCCAGCCTTCCCTGCAGACTCTTTCCTTCACCTCTCTAGCACTCAAACTAATCCATGCCCCAGGTGAGGGTGTGGAGAGCGTACGCACACCACCTGTGATTAACTGATGAGCATTGATCATGCCTGTGCTGTCTGATTGACACGCATCGGGGCCGTGAGGCAGATGACTCATTTCCTATCGATGCTACGATCCGTGCGTACGTCACCTGTAAAACAGATTGATGTCACCAGGTGGGATCAATTGCTGGGGACACAAAAACAATGTTCCAACTGGGTTTACCTCTGAAAGGTGGTGTTGTGAATAGGTCTTGTACTGCATTTCAAGCCTAACAAATCAAACAGACTATGCTTAGGGTTTCAATCCTTTCCTCTTAGGTACTTATGATGTTGCAAGGTGCTGAAATTCACCTACTAAAGGGGATGATAAACTTAAATACTTTGAATGCTTGGACACATTTATGTTTCAAAGATGCCAGCCAGTGGATGGTGTGTGTTTGTGTGTGCGTGTGTGTGCTACTGTGTGTGTGTGCGCGTGTGTATGTGTTGTGGCATATCCGAGCATGCCACCCTTGCTATCTAACTAACGCCACAGAAATCTATTTTGTACAATGCGCATCTCTAAAAGGCCGGAATGAAGCTTTTTCAAGTCATTGATCATGAGTTTCAAAGTTGAAAAAGAGGAAACAAGTCTATCTTCTGTCCCAAATAGTCCAAGAAAGCTACAGAAAGCCTGTTCGATCGTTCGAAGTGTCATACCATTATAAAAGATGTAAGGAGAAGGGATAGGAAATAGAATAAGACATTCCTTACTGTTATGTATCGCATAGTGTTGTTTGAGAATGTGCAGTTAGAAGGAACTGTGTGAATGCCATGCACACACAATTGGCTTCCTAACACAGTAACGTCCACATAGAAGTGAAACAAAGACCTGTGTATGTTTGCCAGGGAAACACAAAGTCACATAAACACTTTGGATCAAACCTTCAGACAGGATAATCTGATGCTAACTACCCTGACAATTGTATTTGATCCCACCGCTTGTGAGTCTGGAGAGACTGGAGATCACCACATCATTGATCGACGATAGCATTAAGATTAAGCAAGGTGACACAAGTACAAAGAGCGAGATCTCACACACATACATTTATATGATCTCACAGTACAACAACAAAATAATATAGAAACACATATGCACATGCTAACATGAAGCGTGCCTGAATGGGGTGTTAGTTAGTTAATCATTCAACATTTGCAATTGCTCAAGTCTCAACAGCGTTCCGTATCTTGAGAAATTGTGCTATGAGACTCGTTTCATCTCTCTACCTGTTCCCCGGTCGTCATTCATTCCAAAGGAATGCACTTAGCAAGCTACTATGTAAAACAAATAGCGTTCCTCTCGAGCAGATCTCCTGATAATACATTGACACACTTTTTCCCCCCTTATTGAACAACTACCCTCGTCAACCAACAATATGTAGAATTGAGAGTGAACGTGCTGCACTGGAGGTATGGAAAGTAGGAAATGTAATTTCAGTCACCATTTTAAAATGTTTACAAAAATAGAATGACAGGGGGAAAAGCGTGGGAAGTAGTTTCATAAGATATTGAGTTTTCAAATGGAGTGTCTGGAGTTGAGTCAAAGGTGGATTTAGCGTATCAGACATACTGGGCCCTATGGATAATCAGCAGATATAGTTTGATGGTGCGGGAAAAACTAGGAGAACAGGTGGAATTCTATCAGAGAGTGGGAGATCTTGAGAGAAATCAGCTCTTTCTCTCTCTCTCTGAGCGCACCATGTGAGGCATAAAGCTCAGGGCTGTAAAAAGAGTTGCAAAATCAGCCCTTGCGCATTTTCACTATCAAGCCAAACTTGTTCCTCAGTCTAAAGAAGTTATGAATGCTCATATGGAGTGCAGCATTATAACCTCTTTGATAAAATGGCAGTCCCTTCGGTTTATATTTCCTTTTTGAAAAATATTATTCTTTATATTCATACTTCCAGCATTAAGTCTTTTACCCTCTTTCACCAAAGAGAAAGACGTTTATTTTAGCGCGGGGCTGTTCACACCAAATTAGTCGTGCTTTCAAATGAAGGCTGCTATTCTTGTCACCCCAGTCGACACTCTCAGTCTGACTGAGGAGAGAGTGAAACGATGGGCCCCTCCACTGTGTGATGACAGATGGGTCTGCTTTGACAACCCCAAAGGGAAACTAAGCAGCGGTAATGATACTTCTGACTACTTCTGGCTCAATCAACAACAGATAAACACTGTGTGTAACACAGAATATATCCATATGCATGTGCTAGATGACAAAAAACTGAAACGTTTTGAAAAGAGACAAGAAATCTATCTAAAAAATGAATTGACACAGAAAGGATGGCTTCCCGGTTAAAAAAACATAGAATAGTTCAAATTGAACGGACACACTTTGCATTGCTTTGACAGGTGGTTGGTGATGAGATCACCGTGAGGTCTGTATACAGACATTAAAACATAATTCAATAACTGGAGTCACAACATTTTCATCTGACAGCAATGTGTCATGATGGTTAACGGGTGACTCCAGGCTAGACCAAAACACACGCAGTAGTAACGTGACTGTGCGGACCCAGTGGTCCGCATGCTTTCTGCTGTCGGTTATAGCCACGGGCCCATAACATATTTTTGAAGTACCAACGTGAGATATCTAAAGATGACAGTGTTTAAAAAGTCCAACAGGACGACGCCAAACTCCCAGCTCGCGTTCCTTCTTTTGTCTTTTGTTAGAAATGCACCTGGCTCAGTGTCACTCATAAAGAGGATACCTTTCAGCGCTAATTAATTGAAGGAAAGTCCGTGTGCGCGAAAAGTGCACGAGGGAAGGGCGTTCCTTGTCGGTGTCCGTGACACATGTAATGGTTTTAACGGGATAGAGCCGGTCGGCGTGTCAGGTGCACACAACGACCCGTGATAGGATCGTTACGCCCACACATCCTGTAGGAGGACCTGATTGCCTCTCTCCCGCACAGCCACGTTGCTTCAACTCCTCAGGTGCACCAGCAGTAATTTGGAGTGAATGCAATGCGGCCTACTTAATTGTTAGCCCTATAACCTCATCAGGGCTGGGTGGCCCTGCAGGTTCAACAGCATTGAGAGAGAACCTTTGTTTTTATTCCCGTTCAGAGTCAAGTGTTTTCATAACATTTGCGTTGGGACCATTGGGATGTCTGCTTTGAAGTCTTTCTCAGATTATATTTGCGATGTGCAAAACATGTTCAATTACTGCTGCTTTACTCTTCCACCATGGTAAAGACAAATGTTCACCGTTCACAGTGTTTGCTGTTCATACTGCTGTCTCTACCACCAAGGCTTCACCCTGCAGATGGGATTGGATCATCATAAAATCATTCCATTTCCACCTATGCTAATCATGTCTGACTTGACTGAATAGGAGTGCCCCTTTGTTGTTTTTGCATCATAACAACAATGAAGGGTTATGTAGGTCACATCATATTGTCCCTGCATGAGGGTGTGCGAATGCGTGTGCATGTGTTCGAACTTCTTTATTGTACATTTGGAGCACTGCCTATCATTGGTTTCCTTGTGACATGGATGAGCCTGAATCTGCTGACATGGGTCCAGTGTTGTTCTTTTAATGTCATTGCCTTTGCTTATGACAGTTATGCCCATACAGTATAGTTGTAAAAGTTCTTTGGCATAGTTACAGACAGATTTGACAGTGTATCAATCTGTAACCCTAACAAAAGCAGAGTATTGTCTACTGGTGGAGTGTGTGCCTGTGTCTGTTTGCCTTTAGCAAAACATTTGCTATGTTACATTTTGTACTTTAATAAGTTTATGATGGTAATAATATAAACCAAACTTAAAAATGCATACATTTCAAAGTAAATGTTGATGGTAGTTTTCAAATAGGCTCTTTAGCTCAACTTGACAGAAACAGCAAACATGCTCAGCCCACTTAAGTAAACATGCCCAGGCTTTTGCTGTGTACATTCTCTCTCTCTCTCTCTCTCTCTCTCATTCACTCACGCACGCACGCACGCACGCACGCACGCACTCACTCACTCACTCACTCACTCACTCACTCATTCACACACACACACACACACACACACACACACACACACACACACACACACACACACACACACACACACACACACACACACACACACACACACACACACACTGACACACTCAAGCATATTCCCTTCCATTGGAGATTATGAAGGCAAGTTAACTCACAAACAGTTATTTCCTGAATAAAGATCACTTTGTTCCTGCAATTACATAATATATTAGTCAGCATTCTAACAGACACACAAATTAGGTTGTGGCGCCTACTGATTAGCTACAAAAATCAAGCTTTTTTTTTCTTTTTTTTACAGTTTTTCACGATTGCTAAAACACTAGATCCCATTCTTTGAACCAAATCATCAATGGCCTCAACCCACTTGTCAAATCATTCACCCTTTTGTCAAAACCTTAAACAAGTCTATGTAGTTAGAAACAATTAGCAAAACCCTTATCACTCTCTAAAACACAATTCACGCTGTGATTCACTAGTGTGGCAAAATGGTATACACTAGCATCAAAGGTTAAACACAAATACAACACAGTTGTCATCGTTAAAGCACAACGACTCAAAATACTTCACACTTGTTTCAAATGAGGATCAAGCCAATTCTATAAGACAGAATACAGTTTTTCACTATGCTAAAAACACATTTCTTGAAACCTTCACCCATTTTCTCAAAACTTAAAACACAAATCCAAATACTCAAAAACAGTCATTTCTGATGAAATTCAGGCAACTGTGAAAGACGTGATGCTGTGGCAAAATTACAGTAATCTCTCCTTGACTTTGATTTTGCAGTTGCAAAATAGTTTGGAGTGTACTGTAATGTGCTATTCATTTACTGTAGTTTTCTTTGTTCTTTGGGCTTACTATATTTTTTAAGCAAGAGCTGAATTTACAGATATGCAATACTGTATTACATACTTGCAGAACAGTATACAATACAGTAAATTCACTGCACTAAGTTGTGATAACTATTATACTTTTTGTTTTTGCAAAATGTGTTTACTATATGCAATAAAAAAAGAAACACTACGAACTACAAAAAACTAACTATATGCTCTGGACGCTGTGTTCTCAATTTTCTGATGTACTGTCTAATAAATGCTCTGCGTTTCTTATATTTTGACTAGCTGTGTTTATGATCTGAAGGAATTGTTTGATTTTTGCCAGAAGTCAGGGGTTATGTGAATGTAGTTTGGATATTTGGATTTGTGTTTAAAGTTTGGAGAAAACGGGGCAAGGTTTCAAGAAATGTGTTTTAGCAATTGGGAAAAACTGTAAACCACTATCTGATAGCATGATCATTAAGAAGGGAGTACAGCCAGTGTATATGCTCTGTTCTTTCTATGCCTCCAAAGTCAACATTTCAAGATTATGAGCCCCTGTAGATTGTCAGGGATTGGCTCACACTTTGACGACTTGCTGTGGTAACAACATGCTGTTTTATTGCCTGCTGCTAGGGTGCTTTGTCGCGGGCAAGTTGTAGCACATTATAGTTTATTGACGTTTTTCAAGCCAATGGGACTCATATAAATGCGCTGATTAAAGTTGGGGTTGCAGTTATTCTGCTTTTCTTATCGTCTTTGACCATTCACCATATACATTGTATACGTTTGGATGACTGAAATAGATGGAGTCTCACACCAAACCAGAGCGGGCCTAGTCAAACCGCCGAGCTGCAGGAGAGGTGCCCAGCACTTGGCAGGCGTACATGTCCACTTCTGTTTTTTCTCACTCTCATTAAAGACAAGTTGCATAAAACTCTGAAAGGAACATTGTTCTGCTCTGATCTCTCAAATACTGGCTGAGGATTCATTTGAATCCGAATGAACCCCGGGGCAGTTTTACATTTACCATTGAAGGGACGGTTACACGCACAGCTGCTTTACTGTGTGCATGGTTCGTGTGGCCATAGAGAGGGTGTATTGTTAGTTGGGACTTAGACATTGAAGGAAGGACTGGTAGAGGGGGGCTTGGCTTTTCACACATAGTGTCAATACAGAAGCGCTCCTTCACTGGTGGCACAAATACACAGCCCTCCTGTCCAAACCGTGCATGCCCTGAATTTGTTTGGCAGTTTTCTTGAGATTTGCCTGGGACACATGTTCTTTCATCACCCTCACTTGTGAGTAATTCCCCTCATAAGCCAGGATGGGGAATGAGTCAATTGTTGATTTCCATCCATCCCTTGTTTAAGTTTACTCAGTCTTGGATTTCATGTTGGCTTAGCGTTTTGGTGAGTGTGTTTCTGTGCGTGTGTGTGTTTCTGTGTTTATGCATGCTTCTGTTTGCATGTTTGCCCCTGTCCGTTGAGGCATGTGGATGGGTTGAGAACCTTGGCTCTGTCAACAACGCGGTATGATGCCGAATTATAGATGGAATGGATGCAGTTTATGTCTTTGTGCTTTTTCTATTCAGAGCACCTGTTCTTCTTTTTTCAGGTAAAGGGGATTTCAACCCCCTCCTCAGCCACATTTTTGGTCCCTTTTCATATCTTGTGAATGATAAACATATATTACGTGCAGGCATCATATCACTGTATGACATCAGTTGCCATGGGGTACCTGAGAAAATTAGAGTTAACTTCCTCAATGAGACATGACAAAGGGAGCAGTGTTGAATTCATCTGGGCTGCTGCAATTAGAGGCTCCAGACGAGTTGTGACTGGCCTGGGCCCATACCTCCTTTTCACAGGGTGCAAACTGACTTTGCTCCTGAAAATCTAGAGTGAGTAAGTCGCTCTGGGTGAAGGGGGGTCATGTTAAAGGTGGGTTTAATACAGGACACAGGTACTGGTCCACATTCCCACTGGTTTGACAGCACCTGGCCTATAGTACTCCAGCCCTTTATACCGTATGCATGAATTAACTCAAGAAAAGCTGGAGACAATTTTTGCAAGAGGGTAAGGGTAAGGTCATGGGTTTCACTTAATGATCATTTCCACTGGTTTCCCTGCACCTGACCCATAGTACTCCTTTCAGTGAAGGCTCATTACAATGTCTTGGTCCCTCACAATGCAGTCTCAAGTAACACATGGAGATTTGAATTGGATGCTGATTGATTTGTTTTCTTACTTTTTTATTAGAATTGAATGGAGTTTTTACCTTGCACAAAAGAGTTCCAAGTTGAAGGTATGGATATTCAGTGGTCATATTAGTAAGTAAGTAAGTAAGTACGTATGTTTTATTCATAAAGCAACTTTCCGAACAGGAATTACAAGGTGCTGTACAACGTAAAACATAAATGTAAAAACACAAAAAAAAATTCAAACATATTATGATGGTAATTCATATGTATCATACTCTTGCTGGTGGCGCAAAAGGTGAATACCTTGTTTAGTGTTGAGTGCCAGGTGTGGAAGTTGTGTGTGCTCCCAGGGATTTAGACAATGCATAATTCACGAGAACCGAACAAGGAATTCCTTTTCAGTGATAGGTCTGTTTTACAGGCCCACAAGACAAATGTAGCAGACAGCTTAAAGGTTCTAAACCACTTGTAACAATCTAAAGGCTTTGTCAGACCGTTTCAAATTCTTAGAGTGGACTGAAGGCACACATTGTGTGCACTGTCTCTTGTATGCCCAGCTTTTCAAGGGCAGCAAAGCTGTTGACCGCAAATACACTCAAGGTTTGGGAACTCAACTTCTCCCATTGCACTATGGAATGATTGATGACGTATTCCCAGTTTGGGATAGTAACAGAATACAAGTAATTTAGATATTTTTATACTGTATAATCAAATCTAAAATGTAACATTTTTACCCACTATTAATTCGTAACTATACAGTACATAAAGTGATCCATCCAGAAGTGCTCATTACTGGTTTCTCAAGAAAGAGATGTTGAGGTGCCCTCTTGTGGGCACATAAAGCACTAGACTATGTTCAAAGTACAATTTTTTTCCATGTCTTTTTAACTGCAGGTATTGAAACTCCTGCTATGTTATACAGGCACTTTCTAAAAAATAAACCGATACAAAAAACGCAAAGTTGCAAACTTTTAAACCACGTTTTATCTGGACAAATAAAAACCAAACATGATGCTCCTGCTGTGTGTTCGGTAACATCATCACACGGATCGATCTTCGTTGCTGTGCCCTGGGTATTGCACTGTTTGACATCTTGTCACAAATCACAGTGCACCTCAAAGCTTCAGTTTAGATTTTATGTCCTTGTAAATAGGAATCAAGGTTTTGGTTGGCCGAATAGCTCCGGTCCAGTTGACAGAGTCTCTTTGGCTCATGAAAATAGATGAGGTGCCTCCCTCCACATGTTCGTCCCAGATCTCTCGCTGGCATTCTAACTATGCGCACACAGGTGGGAACTGTGATTCAACAGTCATGGTTGTTCAATGTTGAATGTTGTCCGAGCAGTGTCATAGTCTTTTTCTATGGTCCTAATTGTGCTGTCTGGGCGATGACAAAGTCAAGTGTGCGTCTTAATATACTAATGTGCCCAACCTAAATAGTGAGCCGCAAAAACAATGGCAGGATAGTCGCCTAGTTAAAAAAAGAAATGAAGAGACAATGATATTACGTATTAAGGGATGTCTGAGTGTGACTTATGAGGTTTTGGGCATAGGGCTAGAAGTAACCACTACTTCTCTCTGACCACCTCTCTCTCTCTCTCTCTCTCTCTCTCTCTCCCTCTCATTCCCTCTCTCTCTCTCTCTCTCTCTCTTTTTCTTTCCCAGGAGCTATGACGAGATCAGTGTATCAACAGAGTGCAGTTTCAGAACTGAACCAGACGCGTGGGATCCCAACTCTGAGTGCTCCTCCATGATGAGCTTTACAATGGATCACCTGGCCAGCCCCACCTCGCCCACCAGATCCCCCAAGGTCAGTCACAATCTCCTCTAATTTTGTTTATAGGAATTATTGGATGTTACCCTCAGTGTGCAGCCTGCACACTTCAGGTCAGTCGGTCGAACTGCTTGTGAACATATTTATTTTAAAGCCTTTCGATGCACGTTACTGTAGCAATTTAGCACTTTTGTAAACGTAATCTACTGTCATGTTGTGTAGGTTTTTATGACAGAGCAGGTGCATCCGCTCATTTTAAAACAGATATGGAGAACTTTTTTAGTCCAAAGGATCAGGTGCTCTTCTGAAGTAGGTGCTATCTGTTGTAGTGCCGTTAGAAGACTGTAGGAGGCAGCAGAGTGTTGTAACAGGCCCTTGCATAGCCTCTGCGGAATTTACCATCCAGCTAAAGATTTTATCAGTGTTTGTGGATATTTCATTTATAAACTTATTCTTGGAAATATCTTTTCTGTGGTACTGGACTTGTATTGGCTCAAGCTTGACTGACTTTCATAGGTAGACATTGACAATTACTAAAAAGTATGATTCACTCTGGAATTTGTATGGTTAGTTTATATGGTATGACATTTCAGGAATTCAAACAGGTTCCAGTTGTACGGTAGAAAGACTGCAGACTGCAGTTTTCTTTTAAATTCTGCTTCCTTTTTAGTGATAAGGCCTCTGAGGGTTACTGAATAGGAATCATATAACCAAATAATGTTATTGAAAGCTAAGCTGCCCAGCTGGATGAATCCTCATGGCACTACTCCATGCATGCGTGTGTGTGTGTGTGTGTGTGTGTGTGTGTGTGTGTGTGTGTGTGTGTGTGTGTGTGTGTGTGTGTTATTTTTACTACAGTAATGGGGACCAAAAAGCATCTATTACTATTTAACTGAGGACATTTTTGACTTGTGAAGACCAAATGACGGGTCCTCACTTCTTTATTCTTCAATAGACAGCAAATTTCAAAATACCTAGAATGAAATACAATAATGTTCCTCATGATAAAGACAAAACATTGAATACCAAAAAAGTCTATGGCATCTTTATCTTGACAATAAAACAGTATTTAAAAGATTATGGTTAAGGTTAGGTTGTGGGTCACGGTTAAGGTTTGGGAGAGGATAAAGATGATGTTAGGGTTAGGGTAAGGGGAAGGGTAAAGGTTAGTTTTGGTTTTGCCCAAAAAGACTTATAGTAAAACGTATTTCCGGTCCTCACTTCGACATAAAAACATGGATTTTGTGTGTGTGAAGTGTAGTGGCTGATCACTACTGAATGAACAAAGGTCTGACGAGGGAAGTGTACAGCGCAGGGGTATCTGAAAAGCATGTGACTGGAATATCAGCAGGTTATGAAGTAGGAATAGATATTTTTATGTACATGCTGATGTCAGTGAGACAATTGTAGGCCTATATGGTTTTGCACGATGAATGTTAATGTAATTGTTTGAAAAAGTGGTCATGCAATTTTCTTTATGCCAGAAGAAATATGTGGCATTTAATCTTACCTACAATTTATTCCTATGGTGAACAACCATTGCTATGAATATGTCCATAACCATGTTTATTGTAGTTTTTTTATTATTATTATTTGTTTATAAAATTAGGACATCACCATAAACTATGTGTCTGTCTCTGTCATTTGTTCTGTAAAATGTATGACAGTGTTTGCCAACAGCAGAACAATGAACAATGTGGAAGCAGGAGTTTTATTTGAGGAATATCCTGTTGGAAAATGCAGTCAGGGAAGTCTGTCGGAAAACTAGTTTGTGGGACTCACAGTTACCACGTTGCTATGTATTCCTCCCTGTAACCATTAAGCCACACATGATTCTCTGATAGCCGAATTACGTTAGTCAAAACATGCCTACAATTATTATGATGCAGTATTATGAAAACAAATTGATCGGTACTGGACAGTACTAATGTGCAACATATTCACAGACAAAAACATGTGAACATGGATAGTTATATGGGTGAGCAGGGGGCTAGCTCTGCCACTCCTTTCTCCTCATGTTTTGATTGAAATGGCCGATTTGCTGTTGATTTGAACGAGGAAGGGTGTGTCTCTTTTGGCAGGCCATCCACACCCAAAGGTTTCACTGCTGGATAATTAATGCATGCGGCTGTGTGCCATGTGAAGGCTCTTTCACAATAGCGTCCGTGCAGTCTGGTTTGAGGGAAGCGTACCTTCTAGGCACACTCAACATTGACACAAGGCATGCACCAGCCAGAAAGGCAGATGGACTTGAACACAGGCATCTGTCTTTCTGTTCGTCTTAATGCCAGTCTATAAAGGAACAGACTATTTTTGGGAAAGTTACTTTCATTCCTCACTTTCTCGACGGGAGCTTAACACTTTTGACCTACTTTGAGAGGGCAGATCTAAACTGATAAACATTAACTTTTATGCTCGTGGTCGAATGATTAGACGACCATGTTAGAATTTGAAACGGAAGGTTAAATTTCAGCAGAGGACATTGAAATGGTATGTAGCATTTTAAAGCATGTATTTTGTGTTGGCAGGTGTGTTGTCCTAACATGCAATGTTCCAGACAGGTGAAATAGGTTCACAACTTTTGTCTGAACTGTTTTGTCTGACTTTTTCTTTTTATCTTTGCCCTTGTTAATCTCGTACCTTTGAACACAATCGGGCAACTCAGATAGCAACACCTTCGCTTGTACGATATCAGTCGAAGTTGATATTATGAATGTGGTTGGTGCTGTTTTGTAAATAGACAGAAGCAACTGAGGCCAACTGTTTACTGCTGTTCAAATAACTCTCGTCAACTGGTTCCGATTAACATGTGTTTGACTTGAGGACGTAATTTTAACATTATTTATCAGCCTGGCAAGTTCTATTTTTTTCTGTAACTTAATCTATCTTGCTGTGGGTTAAGTGAACCTGTGTTTAGTGACTCTAGGGCTGGGCATCTCTGAAATGTTATAGCACCATCACGTCATCGCACAGGTGTTCCAGCCTTATTATATTCCCATTGAAAGACCTGATTCACGGTCATCAAATGCACATTGTTCACCTCAATCACACGCTTCATCAGATTACCGGTGTTGCGCGGATCTTTGGCCGCTTTCATGTATGCTGCCACATGTAGGATAGCATAGCATTAGCCTTTGTGTTATCTTTCCTTCTGAACCACAGCAAGATCATAAAAATAATCACATCTCACTTCCTCTCCTGAGTATTTATCCTTTTCTGTCTTCTCTCTCCCCTCCCTAGGAGGAAAAGGGGGGAGTGTTGCGCCGCATCGGCAGTTTCTTTAACTCCAAGAGAAAGAAGAGCCTTAGCCGGCAGTTCTCGGACGCCTCTGACGATGCATCCCCATTGGGCTCGTCCGCCTCCCCTCTCTCCCCTGGCTCCCCTCAATGCCGAGAGGAGGACAGGCGGAAGACCACGAGCCCTGCCCGGAGAGCGAGTGACGTAGCAGGGCTCGCTGGGACAGAACACCAGGGGGAAGGGGCCGAGAGGACCAGCAGAAGTCCCAGCTCCACCAGCCTGGCCTCCGTGTCCGCAGTCGCCGGGGACCTTCCCTTCGCTGACAGTGACAGCGGCAGCCTGAGCAGCGTGAGGGAGGTGCACCTGTGCTCTGTGAGCGAGGGCCCGGCCCACGCGGACAGGCATGCCGGGAACGGGAGTCCCGCGTCAGCGGACCTCCCGTCCCCACCCGCCGACGTGCCGTCGGAGCAAGGCCTCACCGACTCGGTGGTGGCGGAGGTGGGCAAGAGGCTCCACGTCCACCTGGAGGAGACCGTGCTGAGAAACAGCGAGGGCTCCGAGGAGGGAGGGCCCCCGGCTAACGTCATGCTGAGGTCCTTTGAGATTGAGTCCAAGGCGGAGCGGCCGACGTCGCCGGGCGTCACCTCCCCCGGCGCGGCGTCCAGGAAGACGTCCGTGAAGATTGGAAGGAGCGGGAGCTACACGGCCCTGGTGGGAGTGACTCTGGGATCCCGTTCCACGTCCAGCTCAGAGCCAGCTCAGACGAAGGACGGCCAAAGCATAGACTCTGCTTCAAAGACCTCCCAGATAACAGAGGAGGAGGACGACGATCCAAGCATGGGGAGGAGGAAAGACTCGGGAGGCAGGAGGAGGGCCCTGAAATCCAGCAGCAGCAGCACCTCGGGGGAAACGTCCACTCTGCAACAGAGCACTATGTCAGGGGGAGAGCAGGGCCCCCCGGGGGATTCCCCCGTGCAGCTCCACAAAGCCGTGTGGGTGGAAACACACCTGGGGAGAGAGGAGGGGGAGAGGGAGGCGGAGGACACCAGGGAGAGGCTGAGAGAGCAGGGGCGGGAGGGCCGTGCAGCAGACCGGTCTCGGCAACCGGCCATACCTGAGCCTGTCCGCCCTGCGGTGGACTCCAAGACCCAGGGTGCCACAGATCCCACCTCTGCCCCCGCTCAGGCAGTGGAGTCCTGTGGCAGCCTGCCAAAACCAGCCGTCTCCACAGCAGCGGCCCCGGGGGAGTTCACAACAGACTCAGCCCAGACAGAGGAGTCAAGCCTGGACACCGGCTCAGAAAACGGCCCCTTTGTGGAGGCACAGGGTGCGGAAGAAAACAAGCGCAGGAGTGTAAAACTATCGCAGACTCACAAGTTCTTTGCCAAGAGGGTTTATTTGAACTCAGATTCTGGGGATGTTGGGAATGAGCAAGCGGAACTATACTTGGAAAAGGACGGCCAAAGCATAGACTCTGCTTCAAAGACCTCCGAGATAACAGAGGGGGGAATGTGAGTATGAAATGTCTTTCTTTTTCCCATTCTCTGTGTGGTTATAAGGGAACTGCTTTGATCCTGACAGAGGAAGAGAGGGATACACTGGAAAAAAATACATGTTGCTGGGTGCAACCTGAGCTCAAAGTTCTCATGCCTCTTTGTGTCTGAAGAGAACAATGCTAGCAGCTCTTTGAATAGGGGAAAATACACCGCAGATTTATAATGTACAGTACATCTATCAGGCACTTCTCCCAATGCATGACAACCAGGATTGCCACACACTAGGTAGTAATGTTCTTACAGAAAAGATTGTTCTCCAGCTGCCGGAAATTTTCTTTTCAATCGTAGCTAAAAGGCCTGGAGATTATTTGTGTTTACCTATGGTGTCTCTTTCCTGCCTGAATAATGGCTATGTTACGGATGTCACTGGAGACGCTTGGCCACTATGTTTGACTTAGCACAATGCTGATAGGAGAAAGGCATGGCCTCCTAATCTATGAATGGTCTCTGATAGAGGGTTTTTAAAATACATAGATTCATGTTTAGCCGTTTAGTTTCCATTGACGTGAAACTTGCAATAGTGAATTTGTTTGCGTAGTTTAGTGTTCAAGTTCCATCAGGAATCCAGGGATATTCTTGGTGTCATGAAGATTGATTTACAGCCTCATTGTGCATAGTTCAAACTTTTGACTGAAAGGTGTATTTATCTTACACTATCTCAGGAAAAATACTCTACCAAGCAAATCTTAACTGTTTGACATTGAGCTTAAGAACATGATTTTTAATAAAAAATATTAAGGGGATTTATTTTTTCCTAAATATATGTATAGATTTTTTTATACTTAGACTTCCTAATTAGTACTTCATTACAGTTATGTACACACTTTTATTTAATTGTTTCTGTCTACAATGACGTAATAGCGTATACACCAATGAAAAAGAGATAAGTAGACATAATAACTTATTTATGAATCTCTATTATTTGTTTTCATTAGACCATCAAGCCTTCCAAACATCAATGTCCGGCTCACGGAACCATTCACAGAATGCACTACAGCAACATCAAATGCAACCAAAGACGACAACATCACGGACGCAAACCTCCAAGGATCCACAGCAGTAACCAGTTCACCAGAGATTCCTTTGGACATCTCTGAACCAGATGAGACCTCCACAACCCTAGACATGCCTGGTCGCAAACCACAACCCGGAGGGTCTGGGGGCAAAGGTCAACGCACTACCACTACACAAGGGACTAAAACAGTGTCAAACACAGCCAGTGGTCCAAAGAGCCCAACTTCTACTATTGGAACCAAGGTGAAAGATGTCAACACAAAAGGGGGGAGACCTTCAGAAAGTTTGAAGTCGAGCACGTCCAGTGAGGCTGTAGCTGACGAGGAAGCTTTGTCACCTTCATTTAAGGACCAACCAACTACAGAAATATCCGATGGACCTACAGTCTCCAGTAGCTCTAAGTCTAAAATACCCAAAAAGTCAGTTTCAGATGCCGAGTTAAAACCATTAGTATCACCAGACAAAGCTTCAGTGGGCACTTTATTTGGGCCTGCTGCAGATTCTAAACCACACAAGGTCCCCAAGTCTAAAGAGTTGTTCTTAAAGTACCCTGTCACCTCAAGCAAAGCAGGCCGAAAGCCTAGCTTTGAGGAGGTTAAAGGAGGGGCATCGCCACAAGCTGAAGTCTCTCCCACTGTCAAAGAACCAGTCAGGTCAGTTGCGAGGGTCACCAGGGAGAAGGGGGTGGAGAACATCGCTTCAGGTAAACTGGTCCAGGGACTCGACAAGAGCCGTGAGGAGAGGAATGCTAGCACAACGCAGCCCATTGACAAAAGGTCTGTATCCAAAGAGAGCAAGGAGGTCAAAAGGCACTCATGTCAGGACAGTCCTGTAACCTCCATTCCAAAGAGACGCGTACTAAAAACCCCTGACCAAGCGTCATCGCCTACGCGGAAAAAGAACGACGGGAAACCTCAAATAGATATTGTTAGTGAAAAGAGTGTAGCCAGCGATGCAGAATCAGGTGGCAGCAGTGTTCCTTCTACCCCAAATAGCCCTAAAGATCAGGAGCTTTCCAGCCCCGAAGAGAACCAAGCTGTTGGAAGAAGGTCCTCTGACTCCCAGAGCTCTGAGAAAGGTAAATACATCCGTTATGCTTTATGTCTACATAAATGTTAAATTCCTCTAAACATGCACCACAGCAATCCCAGCTCAAGGTAACATTAATCTGGTTCACAGCACCACTGTAACCATGGGATCTGGTTTAGGTGGTGTATTTTTATATGACGGTACACACTAGTTTCCTTCCACCAACCAATCCGGCCATTTTTAAGACAGTAATTGATTAACAGAAGGGGTGACTTTTTATAGCTGTGGTCTGAGTCTTTAAGGGGGTGTTTGCTTTGCCTTAACTACACTACTCAGTAACCCTCACAAGACATATCACACTGTTTCCCGATTGTATGAAAATCAATAGTTAATTTTGTGATCACAACCATCATACATTTTGCATGGTACATTAAGCCTCCAATTATATTAATATATTGATTTTATTTAATATTGTAACTATTTCAAATAAGCATCCAGCATTTATCATTCATTTTTACATACTGTCTCATTGTGTATATTTAAATCCAAAAGTGCATAACTATTGGCAGGCTTGTTTTATTGATCTGATTTTTGTGTCGCCAGCAGGACTCAAGCTGTCTACCTCGTTGCCTAGGAACCTGACGAGACAGACCTCCAATAGCAGCATTGCCCAAGAGGAGAGTGACACACCCATTTCTCCCTCCCAACTACCAGTAAGGACAGAGAAAAAAACATCATTGAGGCAAAAGAAAACAGGTGACATTACAACTGCCACCCCCAGCAAGACAGCGGACAAATCTGGAAAAGCATCACCGGAGATTCATTCGAACTCTGTCTCTCGAAACCTGACCAAACAGCCCTCCAAAAGCAGCACGGACAAGGAGGACAGTGACACTCCACTTTCTCCCTCGCACCTCTCAACTAGGCAAGAGAAAGCTGCGTCGTTGAGGCACAAGACACAAGGCAAAACCTCTCCAGCCACCGTCAACAAGGCAAGGGAGAAGCCGAGAAAGCCATCAGCACAGCAGAGCTTGAGGAGTCCAGTGAGGGATACAAGCGATGGTTCCTCTTCCTCGAGTAAGCTTCCCTTGTTACGCCAGAAGAGCCCCACCAAAGCTAAACCTGGTAGCCCGGTGAGGAAGTCCCTCCAGGAGTCGGCACAGCCGCCATCTGAGGAGAAGGAAGAAGTGAAACAGAACTCTTCCAATACGGATACGGATGACTCGGAGGTATTTGCTGCACCGGGCACAAGCATCCGTGACTCAAGGCAGGACGATGCTGTTGTTACAGTCTTACCTCAGGCAGAATTATCTGGGCGGGGGAATGTAGCGTTGAGCAACAGCTCTCCTGTAGGTGAACAAATAGCTGCTAAAGTAACAGAGCCGCCCTCTGAGGCAGGCGTCTGCTTAAAAAAAACACCAGACGTGTCACCGGACAATGCTACAGAGGAAAAGGATCAAACGAGTAGTACAATCCTACCACAAGTAGAGAGTGGTTCCACTCACGTAAAGCCTACACGTGAAAATGAACCCACAGCAGAAGCCGTGCTAAGCAGTAAGGCTGTGGGGCCCACAGTTATTTCCCCAACTACTGAATCCAGTAATGTCATGCAAGAAGGCCAGAACAGAAAAGCTGCAACCAACTCGGAATCTCTACCTGAAAACGTGAAAGTTCAAATAGGGGCCAGTCCAAAGACACAAGCCAAACCAGAGCCTGAGCCTAAACAAGAGAATTGTGGCGATAAATCCAAGGCAGAAGTGGAACCCATAGGTGACACTGAACTGTGTCCAGTGCTTGAGAAGAGCCCTCATAGTTTAGATAATATTCAGCCACACCTAGACACAATACCAGCCGCTGGAGAAGTCATTCAACCTTCCGCTAAAATTATAGTGATGGACAGTGTTAACCGTCACAATGAGATCCAGTATACTCAGAAAACGCCTATTCCTGACGGAGAGCGTTCTGCAACTTCAGATGGAGTCCAGATCAGTGCAAAAGAGAGTACAAAAAGTAAGGAGCTTGTTGAACAATCTGTAAATGGCTTGGATGTGGAGTGCGGGACTTCCTCCACTGTAGCCCCCGTTGTTTCAGTTGAGGAGAACCAGTCCGTGACGAAGCAGACCGCTTTGAGTGAAGACAAATCAAAGGCACTGTCGAGGATAACAAACCCAGACACAGTGAATCAAAAGAAGATGTCACACACTAGTCTGCCCATAGGTTCAGTGAAAGGGGACATAGTACAAAGAGCTGGCGAGGAGGTGGATACAAAGTCAACAAGGGCCTTGGCAGCCTTAGGCCTTAAAGAAACAGTGATGGCTCAAACATCAAGCGACGGCGAGCTCCGAGAGGACATTGAAAGTCTGTCGCCTAAACAGAATTTGGGAAAAGCATGTAGTGGAATTGAGAAAGACACGAAACAAGATTTCATAGTGAAGGAAACCCCCATCGAGACTGCAGCCGCTGAGGTTGACTTAAGACAGGACAACAAGACCATGACCTCACAAAACCAGAAAGAGGAACAGATGCCAAAACTAGAAAAGACTGTCGGACCTTCCACAAAGAGCACATTTACGAAACCACAGCAGGAACAGAAGACAGCGAGCACAGAGAAGCAGGAGGAGGGGAAGAAACAGAAGACAGCAGCAGAAAAAACAAGTGCTACTCCACGTGAAAATGAACTGACTGCATTTGCTACAAAAGCAGAGCTAAACATCCTTGTAAATGATACAAATGTACGATGTATAAATGGGGATAGTGACCTAAACCAAGAGGAGGAGAAGTCACCAGCTTCAGAGAGTGGCACAAGCAAGAAATTGGAACCCGTTGCTACAAAATCAGAAGAGATAGATAAGACAGATCAAGGGGGGAAACAGGCACTAGCAGAGACTGAAATGTTCAACAAAGATTCTAAACAAACATCTGCTGTCATAAGCCCAGCTGATCATGTAAATTGTGTAGTGGCCCAACAAGAGGAAAAGTCAACCGAAGCTATAGCAACAACTGAAACGACAGACTCAAAATGCGAGCGAATAGCTTCAAAGGTCACCGAAGCAAGCAATACAAAAGGGTTAGTCCTCAATGAGCTACCAAAACTCCAAAAGACAGATAATGATGTGCCTCTTCAGGCCCCTTTTACTCTGAAATTTCCCTCTCAAGGCACTCCCTCTGGCTGGCTGGATGTGGAAAATGGCCCTAAACATAAAACCAAGACTCAAAACAAAGCAAAGCTCAGTGCTTCAAATAGCATGGATGACGTGCTAGAATCGGACGATTTGGATGATTTCATTAAAAGTATTAAAGATGGCGGAATCCCGTTTTCTTTGCCTCCAAAGAAACACACTCCTGTCAAAACGCCCGCGCCACATTTTGTCCTTCCCGCCATCAAGGAGGACCACTTTGAGGTGACCTTTGACCCAGACAAGTTTAAGTTTGGCTTGAGCAAAAAAGAGAAAGGTTTTAGGGACCCTTTACCAGCTCAGATGATAAAACAAATGGCAGCTGATAGGGAAGGGAAGGCCCAGCCCAAGCAGTCCAGCAACGAAGAAGGCCTCCTTCAAAAAGCCCTCAAGACTCCTACAATGACAGAAAGCTCCATGGATCAAGTTGAAGGAAAAGAGACAATACCGGGAGAGAAGTTGATCGCAGAAGCCCAGAATGAAAGCGAGCAACAGAATGGAGAAGAACCCGGGAAGATTAGATCACGCCTGGGGAGAATGTCCCTCCTCTCCAGCTTGATGAGCTCGCCTCGCCCCTCCAGGAAGAACAAAGAGGACCAGAATGAAGCACGTTCAGCTAGCCCCAAAACCCAGGGTGCCCTCTCCGTGGAGAAGCCAGGAACCGCTCAGCCCTCCCTGCCTGGCGTAGAGCCAGATAAGGCAGGCACGAAGGGGACAGATCCTGGCCTGCTTGTGGGTGTGAGTATGGGTGCAGTGAGTGACTCAGGGATAATCCCCTCCTCTGCGCCTCCTATTCCCTCATTCTCCGACATCAAGCTGCCCGATCCCTTGGAGAAGTATCTTCAGAAGGACAACGTCGTTTCAGGAGCGAGTTGCGGTGCTGAACAGCGTCCTAAGGGGAGTGTGGTTATGGACCAGGCTCACACTGGACTTCCTGCTCTAGGTGTGGGCCACAAGGGCTTTGCAGGACTGCCTGCAGCAAACAGCTTGACCAAGCAGCCCCCCCGCAAAGTCTTGACCACATCTAAGGTAAGACATACATTCTCAAAAGTCATAATATGAGACTTTTCTCAATAGTCATAATATCTAATTTCATACAAAATATTATAAATGTTCTGGAAGTTTGAGAAAATAATATATAATATCTCTCTGAACCACTCATATGCACTTTCATCTGAGTAATTCTACTGAGAGTTTTACTTTACTTTTTTCAGATTTTAGGATCACATGGCTTCTGGCATGTTATCTAATTCATTCATATTTCTTTATATTTGGTTTTATTGGACGAGACTAACAATCCAAAGTTCTGATTGCGGTTATCACTCCATGTAGATGGGGAGGATTCTGTGCATGACTGTACAAGGGCTTTGTTTTTTATTGTTGCGGGTCCCATTAATATAAACTCCAGCTAAAAAGACTAGGTTATGAATTGTTTGCAAGAGCAGACAGGTTGAAGAAGCATTCTTTTTTAAATACTGAACATGTTTGCACAGAAACCAGTGTAATGATAACTTTCTACAGCCCATGTGTATCAACATTTTGGAATCAACTGCATAAACATTTCTTTATCGGTTCTTTCGAAATCTGAAGCGTTACGGAAATAAAACAAAAATAACATAAAACGTAATAATAATAATATATTTACAGTGTGTATTTTCTACCAATATTTCTCTACTCACACAGCCTTTTGAAATAAGAGGGTTTCACAAACGTCCTGGAAAGGTAAGGGGTTTCTTTTATGCATCACTCGCTCTTAAATGGCAACATATTAGAATAGCGGTCGAGTAAAAGTGAATTTGTACGTTGTTCTGAAATATCTACCTCCGCTCTTCAGATCGTCATCCATGAGCAGTCCCAGTTTGGAGGCGAGGTGTATGAGGTGTACCGGGATGTGGAGGACGCCACCGAGATGACGCTGTCCCCCATCGTCTCAGTCAAAGTCACCAGAGGATGGTAGGACACACCGAGGCGTTTCTCATTCAAGTCCTTTGGTCCTTCTTGGTTAGCCCAACGAATGTCGGTCTGCTTTTAGGAAACAGTCTCTGTTTCAGTCGTCGATTTGATTCCAATTATACTCTGCTTTTTTTCAATCCTTTTACAGTAGTGCTTTGAGGATTGCATCGGAAATATTGTTGTGTCCAATACTGTGCATTTAGCAAATATATTTAGCGTAATTATTGTCCAGTATTACAAGCTTAATTTTGTCTATTCTTATTTTAATCAACAAAACAATCAGATTAGTGCAATTTAGTTCAAATTTCACCACATCCTTAGTCTAGTCTTTTGACTGGTTGGAGCGTGCCTCTAGAGTTTATTAGCTTGTTGACACACTTGCGCAATAGCGTGAAGTACCACCTATAACTCATTTTACCATGACACCTGTCATCTGCGAGTGTTTGCTAGAATGTTTACCATCCCATGTTTAGCCCAATACTAATATACATATTAATACCGATACAATTGTTTCATATTGTTTATTTAATATCTGTGTATTATATCCTGTTGTCTTTAGCTGGCTATTATATGAAAAGCCAGGGTTCCAGGGCCGCACCATTGCCTTGGAGGAGGGCATGGCAGATGATCTGGTGAATATGTGGGCGGAGGAGGGGACCCCTACCACAATGGACCAGTTGGGTCAGTCCATCCCAACTTCCCCTATGGTCATTGGATCTCTTCGCTTGGCAGTAAATGTAAGATCAACCGCCTAATACTTTTTAAGTGAATGAAGTCATTTACATTCATAAAATCTCTGTTTGCAATTTTTTCACATACTTAAAGATTACAAGATATTTCTGTTGCACTTCGATGTGTGTGTTGTTTACGATCATCAATATCTAATGCATACGTTTACATGCTCTGTATGTTTTGTCTGGCTGTGATAGGACTACAGTGTGCCTCGGATTGACCTGTTCACTGAGCCGGGTGGCCTTGGGAGGATGTCGTCGTTCTGTGACGACGCCATAGAAACCGGTTCCTTCGGGGTCCCACTAAACACTGGGTCCATCAAAGTCCACTCTGGAGTGTAAGTTCCGCATGAAATGGCGAACAATTTGACATGTAGACGCGTGTATTTTCTAAAAAGTGAAACCAGCTACTTTACATGAAGGATTGCGGCTCACGGTTTTGTCCACATCTGGTGTTGTGATGCCCCTGTTTACATTGTGTCAGTACAGTGAGTACACATTATGCAAACCAACATTTTTGCATGTTGCTATGTGCTTGTATTCGCTCAAATGGGGAAGTTGCGTTAGCCAACTAGAGCAGTTGACATCTCAGTAAGATGCCTGCGAGAAACAATATCAGAGATGAGTGTCTAGCGTCGGACATCTGTTTTGTCTGCAGAGAAAGGCTGTGCTCGGGAGGCTGTGCACAGCCTGCTGATAGGAGATGCTCTCACTTTCACTCATGTTCACAGAACCAAAGTAGAACTCCATCTTAAATGAACTGTAAGGTAACAAAGGAGTGTAGAGGACTTCACATTGACTTACTGTATGACTTAGGGTTCCTTTTGCATGTCTCTGTGTGCAGTTGGTTAGTGTACAGTGACCCAGGCTTCGCGGGTATGCTCGCCGTCTTGGAGGTGGGAGAGTTCGCATGTCCACAGGCCTGGGGCTTTGACCAGCCCTTCATAGGATCACTAAGAGCTCTCCAAATGGTACAGTATCAAAGCAAATACACTACTGTACATGTTAAACAATCAACAACAAAACGTTTTCAATGGGATTTGCATTTGATGTCAACATTAGCTAACTGTAGCTATTTTGAAAGTATTAACATGGTTTATGTAAAGGAAAGTATTGTAACATATATGATAACAAAGTTCTGTAAGGCCTTTTATAGTTCCATTTCTTTCTCTAATACTATGTTCTTTCTAAAACAGGGAGCCATAAAGGTGGAGCATCCTAATGAAGTAAAGGTACGAGTTTGAATCGTCACGCTACTTCACTCTCCGTTATCAATACAAAAGTGATTTATTAGCCGTTAATTTGATACAACTCTTTAAAATGCTTAAAAACCTCTCAGGTACACTTAAATAGTTTTGAATTATTAAATGCTTATCGTGCTTGCTCGTGATCCTCAGTTATGTATTTGATAAAAAGATTTTGCCTTACCCACACACCCAAACTGGTGATTTATGGAGCTTGTTATGCTTGCGTGTGATCCTCGGTGTATTGTGAAAGATGTCAGGCCGCAGTGTCTGGCTTGGCAGGAAGCCGGGCACATCCTGCCAACCACACGGGCCCATGGCATCACAAAGTGCTGCCTCTGCATGTTTGGGATTTGGAAACCGACTTAGGCCACCATTGTCTGTGGATCACTGCGCTGCCGGCATGTTATTTTGCTGCTCATGAGGCAAGAGAAACCTGTCCTCAAGAAATGCAGATAGCCAGAGTCAGAGTGGGATTTATGATACACACAGGTCTCACAATATATATTCTTATATACTGTCACATTAAACAATTTCAATGAAAACAAAGAGAGGCGATTGCAGCGGTTGTGTTTATCAAATTGCCAGACAATGTTCAGTACTTCAGGATGAAGGATGGATTAGTTAGTTCAATGTCTTAATGGTCATGCACTGTCTTACCCTGCGGGATAGTTCATGGGATGGACTAGCTGAACTGTAGATAAAGCAGCCTGACATTACAGATTCAGTGGAAAGGCTGTTTTCTTAACGGCTTGTCAAAACTTGCACATAGCCGGCATAGTTAACATACCTGTTTTGATTTGTCACTATGAACTACAATTCCTTTACAGTTTTCCAAGGCCTCCAACTATGTCTGTTTCCTAGTATTTCCATGAATGTATAGCCTGCAGTCTCCATGGAAAAGCATATTGTATCATAGTGAAGTGCACCTGTGAGCTCGTGGATAGGGTTGACCTCTAATGACAGACGTGCGTGAGATACGCCGTTCCTGGCCACGGGAATCTGGGGAATGGCTGGCATTCTGCCTCAAGAAAAGTCTTTGCGCAAAACCCGTCCCGTTCTCGTTCAGGTTCATCCTTATACTCTTGTGCCCTGCAGGCAGTGGTGTATGAGAAGCCAGGATTCCAGGGAGAGAGCGTGGAGGTCGAGGAAGACGTGTACAACTTGCAAGAGGGAGTGGAAGTGGACGAGGAGGAAGCAGTGAGGGAGGCCGAGGAGGGCGAGGAGAGAGTTCCTGCCAGGAGGAAGACCTTGTCTTCTGTGGGCTCGCTGAAAATCATCGGAGGACTGTGAGTGTCTCCTTGTGCTTTGTGGTTCAGACAGCTGACATGCTAGCAAACTGTACGGCAATCGTGTCCCAAAAGTCACATTGACCATCAAATGTTATTGTTTGCTAGCAATATACCCTAAAAAACATTATGAGCAAGGCATTGATATGCGTACACCATTCCAAACTGGCCATTATTGTCATTACTGACTAAATCCGTTTCCAATCCATGCTCCAGCTGGGTGGGCTACGCAGAGCCAGAGCTGGAGGGTCAGCAGTACGTCCTGGAGGAAGGGGAGTACACGGACTGCAAGAGCTGGGGGGGACACGAGGACGGACTCCTCTCACTGCGCCCCATAATCACCGTAAGACGCTGTTTCACTGCAAGGGTTGTCCTGTGCAGCTTTACGTGTTGCCGTAGCGACATCTTGAGACGTTTTCTTTTGTGTTGCACCAGTCCTACACGTCTCCCCACGTGAAGCTGTTCAGTGAAAAAGACTTTGGGGTCCGGGCACTGAACGTGGACCTGCTGGGGCCGCTCCTCAACATGGAGGACACGGGCTACGGCACCAAGACCCAGTCCGCCAGCGTCCTGGGGGGAGTGTGAGTGATTCCTCTGTTCTAAGGAGGACCTGTCAGTCATTTTTGTCAGCAATTACCCTAATTACCTCGAGTGAACTGGTCACGTGGAGGATTGTTTGAAAAGAATGTTGTTGTGTTTTTTTTGGTGTCACGCACGGGAACAGGGGATGTTGTGTGTTGCCGTGTGCCGGATCACTGAGCTGGTTGTGGTTGTTATATGGATCATGTGTGTGTCTTGTAGGGTATCCTCTTCCTAGTTGTTAGTGAATTGACTTGTTAGCTTCTGGCAGACACACACACACACACACACACACACACACACACACACACACACACACACACGCACACACAGGCACATAATAGAGAAGTGTTGGATGCATTACAAACCCTCACAGAGCAAATTTAAGGGGCACCAACAGGGAGAAAGGGTGTGGATATCCCGTTAAGGTAATCAATACAGAAGGTTGGACAAAAGCCTAGGCAACAGGAGCCTTCGCTTGAGGGCAGGGCGTCTAATAAGATTAGGATTTGTACTGAATCCTACATTAAAAGTTAATAAGCTTAATACGTTTTTGGAGGGTCATGGGAATATTCCATTCCCTTAGAGGACATTGAGAATTGGCCTTGGCGCTGTACATATTATACATATGAGACTTGGTTATGTTAATATTATGCATACACAATCACTTTTCATAAACCAAAACAATTGAAATTTACTTATTGTTTATATATACTATAAATAGGTTATGTTGACTTTTATAGGTTATGTTGACCCAAGGGCGTTTCTTGTGGTGGTGTTTGCACTTTTAATGAAGCCCCCGTAGGTGTGAATGTGTGAGTGTGAGTTGTTGTCTGATGTAACACCAGTCTGTTTCCGCTGGGATGACCCTCATAAGCCCCAATGAGCTGATGTAACACCAGTCTGTTTTTGACCCTCATAAGTCAGTACAACTTTACAAAGTGCATTGAAGAGAGCTTACTCTAGTCTGACCTTCATGTGACCTGCTGCTGTTGACTCTGTATATGGCTCAACTTGCTGACTATTGTACTCCTCACAGCCAGGCCTGTTTGACTTGAGATAGAAAAGAGTTTGATTAGAGCTTGTGAGAGTTAGTTAGAGCACACGATTAGTGTACATTTAACTTACAACACTGAATGATATGTCTGAATGTATAAATAGGGACGCAATGACAAACTTAAAGTGTAGTATTACATACTGCTGTTACTATATTATTAGGCGGTATCATTGCGTGTTTCCAAGTTGAAGCATGTGTTTCTTTGCATGTGTTCCCAGGTGGGTAGCGTTTGAGAAGCCAGGGTTCAGTGGAGAGCTCTACGTTCTGGAGAAAGGCCTTTACGCGAGTCCAGAGGACTGGGGAGCTCACAACCACAAGATCTCCTCCATACAGCCAGTCTTCCAGGTAGGAAAACCCTGTAGCAGAAGACTCAGTCAGGGTCAAACAAAGGGGTGGAGGGTAGAAAAGAAAATGTTGTTGTTCAACTGTACTGGGCTGCGTGAAACAGTTCAATCATTCAAAACCCCACACTCATACCGTACATGATTAAAGTGTATTATATTGAATTTGTTGTTGTTGATTTCACAGGACAATCTGATGGGTTTAACCAAGTTCAAGGTTAGTATCCCTGCCCATACTATTTTTGTTTTTCAAAAGCCATACCTTTGATATTTTAATAGTTGTGTCACCATGTTAGCAGTTTAGTGTTTTGTGTCTTACATCTCTTTGTGTGTGTGTGTGTGTGTGTGTGTGTGTGTGTGTGTGTGTGTGTGTGTGTGTGTGTGTGTGTGTGTGTGTGTGTGTGTGTGTGTGTGTGTGTGTGTGTGTGTGTGTGTGTGTGTGTGTGTGTGTGTGTGTGTGTGTGTGTGTGTGTGTGTGTGTGTGTGTGTGTGTGTGTGTGTGGCTGGTCCTCCTCCATACTGCAGGTGCATCTGTTCTCGGAGGCTGGCTTCCAGGGTCAAGGCCTGGTCCTGGAGGACAGTGTGGCTGCTCTGGAGGAGGGCTTCCGCCCACGCTCCTGTAGGGTCCTGGCTGGCAGGTACACCAAGCTCCCTGGGAGGGAGGCACCAGTCAGCACTGGTTTGCCTCAAGAACTCCAGAGGATTAATTTATAGGAGGAATCAGTGGCTGTAAGTGCATTGGATGGTGTGACAGACTGTGTATGTGTGTTGTGTTCCAGCTGGGTGGCGTACGAGGGAGTCCAGTTTACAGAGCACATGTATGTCCTGGAGGAAGGAGACTACCCCAGCACTGAGGCCATGGGCTGTCTGGCTGTGGACTCCACCATCCGCTCCATGCAGACCGTAGGACATGTGAGTACTGTGGGGCTGAGGGTGTGGGTGTGTGTTAGAATACAGACAGACAGGAGGCAGATGAGGTCATGTTAGGTGTCTAAACACCATGCCTTATTGATGATGTTTTTTTTTATACCTCTCTGTGTTGGTCCAGGAGTTGTCTATGCCCTCCATCACCTTGTTCAGTAAGGTGGGCTGCAGAGGGCGCAGGGTGGGGCTGACGGACGGAGTCGTCAACCTGCAGCTGGCCGGCCAGGATGGACGCATACGCTCCCTAGTGGTGGAAGGGGGAATGTAAGTCACCCTCCGTTACTCTCTGCTACTTTTTCTGTCTACTAAATAACTGTTCTTTTTTATTAAATAAAATACAAGTTGAAGCTTTTTTTTTTACTATTCTTACAAAAAAACGTAGCACATCGCTACAAAAAAAGTTTCATAGTAACACAAGAAATTCTGCCTGGTGGTGTGAAGATAAAGGGGGTTACATATCAGCTCCACTTGCCAAGGTGTTGAGAGATTCTCATATAGGGAAGGGATAGTGTGTTGACACGGGTTGTTAAGGTCCAATGTGTGACTTACTCAATCATCTACTCGCTACAAAAGATAATTATGGAAACATTCCAACATGTTTGACTGAAAAAACAAAAAGTTGTTTCTGATCTCTCCTTAACGTAACACCCTTGTACTTCGTGTTTCTTCTCTCTATGTGTCTGCATTCAAATGTTGATCTGTCACTACAGTGTAGGTTACTGTAAAGCATCCCTATTCCCCTCAGGTGGATGCTGTACGAGGCCTCTAACTACCGTGGTCGCCAGATCCTGCTCCAGCCCAGCCAAGTAGGCGACTGGTGCCATTTCAGCGGCTGGCAACGAGTGGGATCCCTACGCCCACTGATCCAGGTACTGCATGGATGACAGAGGCAGCATGTATAGTACACATGGATTAAACACCGGTACAGTGTACTCCCATTCGTCCCCATTAATCCCTGTTCACGTGGCCCGCTGCAGAAGCAGACGTACTTCCGTCTGCGGAGCCGGGAGACGGGCAGCGTGATGACTCTGTCGGGGGGCTTGGACGACATCCAGCTGATGAGGGTTCAGGCCCTGGAGGAGACGGGGGGCCTGGAGCAGGTCTGGGTCTACCGGGACGGCGTGCTGCACTGCAAGGTACGCTGCTGCTGGTGCTACACCACTGGCCTGGCCCTCTACTCCTAGTGTGTTATGTTGACAAGATATGAAGTGCAAATTTTAACTTTCTTTACAGATGGAGGTACTAAGCAGGGAAATATTAAGACAATTTGAATGAGCCCCTTGTGCATAGCCAATCTTTAACAATGTGTGTAATGAAGAGCTCCTTGAAAAGACCCATATTAATACATTACTGATTATTGTTGATTGAATAATAATAATCATAATAATTATTGTGATTATTAATTGATATGTATTATTACTCCTGTCCCCAAGCTGGTGGAGGACTGCTGCTTGGAGCCCATAGGCAGCGTGGTAATGGCCGGCAGCAGACTGTGTGTGAGTCCAGAGCCAGGCAAGGAGAACCAGCTTTGGAACATCACCCCCGATGGGCTGGTTCGCTCACACCTCACGCCTGAGCTGGTGCTGGAGGTCAAAGGTCAGTTGACCCCTGCCACCGTAGCTTTACAACAACCTCCAACGAAGAATACTTTGTTGTGTACTGGAAGCTCACGGAACTCCTTCACTTAGATAATCCAATGGCTCCCCCTTGTGATCAGTTTAGAATGTATTTTTATACCGCTGAGCTGTAGGGTGTGTCCGATCCCCCTGCTGGCACGTTGCCTATAGGTTCTTCCTATTTTTTTAAATAATCAAACTGATAAACGTTGAAAGGGGAAAACTGATGTTTCTTCTGTTGTTTTGCAGGTGGTCAACAGTATGACAAATACCAAGTGATTCTCAACACATTTGATGAGACGAAAGAGAACCAAAGATGGTGCCTGGAGATTCTGTAAGGGCCACAGTTGGAATTAAATCTCCAAACCTGCTCCACCGTAGACTTTAGCGCCCTCTGCTGGAGCTCCACAATGGGCCTCAGAGCCTTCAGGAGGAGCTGCATAATGGGCCTCATAGCCCTCAGACGGAGCTCCATCTTGGGCCTCAAAGCCCTCTGATGCAGCGATGCCACTAAGGGACCTCTACGGAGGACTCTCAAAGGGCCGTATTGCTTAGTTATTCAGCAATACGCCGGAGGTCATACTTGCATCCTTATCTCGCAACCAAATGTTTAGTTGGTAGCAAAATAGTTTCAAACTAATCCTTAACCTTACCTGTTAATAATTCATGAATGTACGCTAGGCCTTTAGATTGCTTATCTGCCTTGGCCTCTCAAAGGGGAGCAGTCCCAACCAAAGAAGCACTCGTGTTCATATGTTCTACGTGGCAATATGCCCTGTTGATGCTGTTTTTGTCTATTTTGTCTGCTTATGGGTCTCACGCACAGTTATTGATGACAAGTCTCGTTACAATACGTTTGTAAGAATAAAGTTGGCATGTGGTATGCACTGCACAGTCCTACATAGTCTACAAGGAGCATTCCTTCATAATGTTTTGTACTAAATAAAGATTATACATATTTTATGTACGTATGTTTTCATTTCCGAGAATATATACAAAAAAGGTAAAGTGTATTTAAGAGGAAAGGTTCATTTCAACACTGTGCAACAAGGATATGCAAATAACTGTGCCTTGAATAGAATGTATATTTGTGAATGTCATGACAAAACTAATCCATTTGAAAATAATAAAACGTGTGTGCTTTTCCCCAAATGTTTGGTCTAGCCCATTCATAAGGAAGACTTAAGAAAATGACATTGAAAACATATTCTTTACTGACCGCCGAAATGTAATACAGCAGCCTCCTTAACAGATACAGTACATTTCTACAGAAATTATATGCTTTAAGGCATTGACACCAGCTTTGTAGTTGATTGGGATGACTGTGTTGATGGTTGCCATGGTCAATAGGAGGTGTTCCCCGGACTGCTGATCTGGACCACGGTCTTTCCCCGAGCGTGCCCCTTCTCCACCTTCTGGAAGGCCTGGGGCACCTGGGAGAACAGGAACTGCTCCTCCACCACAGCCTTGATCTAGGGGGGCGGGGTCAGAGGTGGAAGATTCAAATCAGCATCTTACCTAGCAAGCAGAGGCCGCTTTCAAGTAAAAACTAGAGAGCTCCCTTACAGGGCCTGTGTGTGTCTCTATTAGTAAAAATAGACCTATTCACTTATGAGACCTTGCCCGCCTGTGATTCTCCTTTTTCTGCCACTTCCCTTTTAGATCGACCAATGGGTTGGCCGGTGGTGAGATCTCGGAGGATGTTCACACATCTCTCACTCACCACAGGGTTCCACCCGCACAATGCATGGGCCTACCTGAAATGATAAATGATGCTACACTATACATGCTTCTCATAAAAACTGAGGAAGAAGATAAAACAGGCCCGACAGCCCGCAGAGTGAACAGAGGTCTGCCGTCTCTCCTTTCACCTCGTACATGCAGGCAGTCTTTCTCTCCTTCTGTACGTTTTCCTCTCACTCATATGACCTCAAGGGAACTGAACCATGAGGTCATGGTGAGAGATACAGACAGCAATCTGCCCGGCTCCCAGCCGGTGGAGGGGCTCCCCGGGGCCTGCCGAGGCCCCAAACAAAGGCTTTGGATTAGGGAGTCTAGGCCCAGGGATTACACTGGCATTCCCGGCCCTGGTCCACTCGGCACACTCCGAGACAGACCATCGTCATTGTTACTGTGCCAGCAATGTCTGTGTCTTTCTCTGCAAAACAGTGCCGCTGTCATCTTTCAGTGAAACTCACAAAATGTCTTTGTTAGCCGAGGTGTTTTCACCGAACAGCGTACGTAACACCAGCCAGTAGGCCGAGCAAACCCACAATTGTATTTAGGCTGCAGACACAGGAAACGTTTCGTGACACCAGTTGCTAATTGCGCAGACGTTACAACATCAGCACACTAAACAGCCGTCATGTGTTCGCTGTGCTTCAGTTCTATCACTGGCCGTATAAAAACACACTATATGGAAGAAACCAATCTGCCTCCCAAAGCCGTCCCGCTGAACTGCTGATTACTGACGGATGCACGGATCCAGTACAGACGCTCACCTCTTCAACTGATCTGGAAAGAGGGGCTGAGAGCGGGGTGGATATCCCATCACCTCCAGTGGTGGCCTAGACAATAGAACTGACTCACGAGATGAAAATGTGGCGGAATGGCTCTGGGGAAGTCCTCTGCCCAAGGGGATGACACATTTGTGTGTCTGTGTCTGTGTCTGTGTCTGGGTCTGGGTGTGTGTGTGTGTGTGTGTGTGTGTGTGTGTGTGTGTATGTGTGTACCCACGTTAGTTTCTACAGTCACTTTAGTACAGTATCACTGAGTAACATGAGCTTGTTCATAACAGGTGAACTATCCTTAGTCATGGCAGGTAAATAGACCAGCATCAATGGATGGAGTACCTTTCCTTCATCCACTATCTCGCTGATGTCATCCAGGGCGGGCCCACTGGGTGCAAAGAACCCCCAGCGATAGTGCACTCCCTTGGTCAGGTGCTGAAACAGAGAGATAAAAAGGCTCAAAGCAAAGAATACACTTTGTACCGGTTGTATTCATCAGGAAAAACACAATGATCCGAATTTGTGGCCAGTGGAGAGGATCATGAGGTTAGAGTAAAACTATTTGAAAATACCAGGGGCGCTTCAGTAGACGTTGGCTGAGGATGTTCAAAGATTGCCATGACATAACTAAAATGGACGAACAATGCACGTGTATTGTACATTGAAACAAGACAATGTGAGCATTTAGCAGGTAGAATTCACTTTAGACTATACCCTAGATAAACCAATCAAATTGGCTTAAGAGCCACTGGCCTAAACACTCCGGCACTGCAATAGTAATAGCAATAGAGTTATTTTTGTCCTAAATTATTAATTGAAAATGGAAACAACACAGCACAGCGGCATAACATAGCTGGCAACACTAATTGTTGGAGGCCTCCTTCAAGTTGCCACGGTATCCCTTTTTGCTTAGGTCTGATTGTAATAGTTTCCATTGGGTCAAGCAAGAGGGTGTTGACAGGTGTGGGATTCCCTGCGTCACTAACAAAGGAAAATAGTCTGTGTGTGTGTGTGTGTGTGTGTGTGTGTGTGTGTGTGTGTGTGTGTGTGTGTGTGTGTGTGTGTGTGTGTGTGCGTGAGTATACTTGGTCCTCACAGGAAAGAAGCATAACAATCAGCCAATAAGGAAATTTGGTAATTTGAAAACCTTTGACTACTAAGCAAGTTGTCGGCATTGCAGTTTTGCCTTCCATTTGTTATTGTGGTAAAATGCAAGTGTGCCTCTTTGGAAGAGTAGGGTGGGGTCATAAAAGCCTCTTTACTCCCAAGGCCTGACCACAAGGGTCCATGATTTCACCAGTGAGATGGTGTAGACTGAACTCAGGGTGCACGGGTAGGACGACTGTAACTTGTAGGGGCTAGCCATTTTTACTGAAATAGTGAGAGTGCGGTTGTTCATTTGATACTTAAGGGGTGAATCCCTATTGACTTCAATAACTCACACCTCCAACCCCTGGCTATTATTTTCACAAAAATTCAAAAAAAGGTTTGGTTATGAATTCAAATGTTCTGTGAAACGTCAGCTCGCTCTCCTCGCGACTTTGAATGCCGTTGAAGCTTTTCACTTTCTTCTACAAACAAAACCGACTGAGAAACCTCAGCATCCGTTTACGATTATTGAAGAGATGCTTTAGGCTGAAGACATAAAACAAGGGAAAGAACACAGACACAAACCACTGGTGCACTTCATTTTGCATTGTTGCAGCCTGCTCACCACAAAATGAGGTCGAGGCTGACACGATGCCAATGTGTGAACCGAGGAAAGGCTCCATATTGGGGATAAAAAACAAGGCCTTTTCTCATTTATTTTTTAGCGCAGAAAAAGTGTTTAAGCCCGTTACAGAATTTGTGAAACCATTAAATGCTACTTTATCTTTCCCCTACCATAGGCTGTTTGGTTGATACACAAATCCCTTTTAATGATAGTTTGCTGTGAGAGGAGTTTACAAAACCATATCCCCATACAACGCAGATAGAAAATTGTATTAACTTGTATTATATTGGAAAACATTTGTCTTCTTGTACAGAAAACACTTCTACAACACAGTCTGCAGTCAGTCCTTCTCTCATGTCTACCTTAATGGCCTTAGAAGCCACGGTGACGCCAGTCTGTAGCATCCCGTCAGCGATGCCCAGCAGGTCAGTGTTCTGCAGGAACGGGGTCACCAGTGTGATGTATTTGGCCCCACACCAAGGCTTGAGCAGCCCCAGTGCCCAGCGCTCAGTGTCCCCTCCCACGTTGTCCAGGATCAGGTCGAACCTGATAGTGAAGAAAGGAGGTGGGTGGGGCAAAGACGTCAGGAGAGCTCAAAGGGGCTTTGAACTCAGACACTAATACGACGGCCCAGCAGCCATGGGTAAATGCTACGCCTAATGGCAGAAGCAAGCCACTAAAATCAAATGGTATCCTATCACCAAGTGTGCATGGGTGAGTGTGTGTGCATGTCACCACTCACTTCTCCAGTGCGCTCAGTGGCCCTTCAACTGGCCCAGCTGTGTAGTCCACCACGTGATCAGCACCTAGTCCTCTCACCAGACGTTTGGCATTCTGGGAGCAAGTCACTGTTACATTTGCCCCCCACGCTTTCAACAACTGGAAACAGAAGAATCATCATTATAATCATTTGGCATGCCTATTACCCAAAACATACAAATAGAAAATGTACTACAGATGGGCTCAACCACCGGACATAAACAATAAACTCTACAGAAGTTGAATGTGCTTTTTTTTCTCATATGCCAATTTACTTCAACAAAGTGAGGTGGGGATGCAAACGTGAAGTATGAAATTAGTGGCAAATATAAACTTTATTAAACTTTAAAAAGATAAGAATTATCATAATGCCATTGACCTTTAGCATTTTTGTTTGCTTGTTCATCTAAAGAAAATTGCATTTGAAAGATCCACAGCCGTTACGTAGTTGCCATACGAGCTGCCTCTAATTAGACATACAGGTGAAGCTAAGAAGTGTGCACAAAATTGGTCTTGGGAAACCTATTCATCCAAATCTGAGTGCACGTACAGATGAATCATCATGCGGTCACCTGTATTGCAAATGTTCCCACTCCACCTGACCCTCCAAGGATCAAAATCCTATTGGGGAAAAAAAAGTGGGTTATCGTATTTGTTTCAAAATGTAAACGGAAAATAAATGGAGGCTGGATGGCATGTGAGACTAGCTTGGCTTTAGTCCCTGTCATGATGTAAATGTGAAATAGATACGATAGAATGTTCTTCTGCGCTTCTTTGAAATAAGAAAATAGTGAGCAAAGTGAGAGTTACCCATGTCGTTTTTGTATTATAAAATGTGAGAGTTATGGTTCCACGCTCACCGTTTCTTGTTACAGTTGTCCTTGTTAAGCCTGCCCGTATTGACTAGAGCAGACCAGGCCGTGGACGCCACATAAGGAATAGCCGCTGCCTCGGAGTGACTCAGCAACTTCGGCTTACGGGACACCTTGTCCAGACACAACAGATGCCCTATTAAACGTATCTGAAACTGACATGACATCCCTCACTAAAATAACTGCTCAGCAGTGCAAACTCTAACTTTGCAGAACTTTGCACACATTGAAGCAGTGCAAGAGATAGAGGAAGAGGAAGACAGAGAGGAGTAGGGGGAGGACAAGAACAAAAACAATAGCTGGAGACATACTGTCTTTCTGGTAACATTAGGGCCACTTTGGTGGACCATGTCATACTGTGCATCGTGGCCTGAAGATGAGGTAGGCTGGGTAGAGAGACCTGAGTCGCTACACTGTAGCATCCATACGCAATAAGGACCTTTAAATTAGACTGGAGGTATGTCTAGTGCATTTTCTGCACTAGACTGTACCTATGTAATTGTTGCACATCATTCTGCATCACAGTAGAATACTATGCAGACAATAGTAACCTCAGTGAACCAAAAAAATAGGTAAATTCCTGTAAAGTCCTGTGTTCATGTTACAGTACTGTGCACAGTATGACAGTGAAGTATCTAAAAAAAAAGCGCCTAACCACATACATCCTTTTCTTACATTTCCAACAGAACTGCTAAACAACATCTTGATGGTGAAAGATAACGTCTCTCCACCCAAGAACAGGACATGGTCACTGTCATACATTGTTAGTAGACAACACCATCCACACACCCCTTACATTACTATTTTTGTTCACCATTGCACTGTACTTTTACTGTAATCCTTTTTGTTTCAGTGAGTTTAGAATAACATATTGTATTGATTACACTGATTCAAAGTTTATTGGTGTATTGTCTATTTAGGTGTATATTGAAATGTGAGTAGATGTGTTGCATACTTGAACAATCTTTCACAGAATGATGTGAGACAATTAAAAAAGTATATAAATAACTAAAGACAGCAGTGTTTTGTATAAAGCACATTAGTGTGTTGTTGTTGATTTGAAAAGTTAATTCTGATGGTGCATGTGTGTATCATTTTGGACAAAAATACCATTACGAAAAAGGATTGCTAGGTTTTGAGTTTCATTTTGACGAAGAAGTCAGATGTTTAATTACAAGTGTTGTGTGTTGTGTGCGGTGCTTTTGGTGTGAGTTTTGACAGAGCGAGCCAAATTCCGCAACAAGTGTGTAAGCAATCAGAAGAAAACTGTGAGGAAGGCCTGAACACACTATTAAAATTAAAACCATAACCATTTTTACTGAAAAGAAAAACTCCAAAAACACAACCATACCTCATTGGCACTTAACACTACAAACTCTGCCAAGCTGCCCTGCTTCCATGGCGGAATGGCCGCCCACACCTGAAACAGATATGCAAATGTTTATCAAACTACACAAATGTTAGCAAATGACCTAAATATCAATGTTATTAGTATGGAATGGGAAAAATTCATAACCCTCTATACAATGAGTCTTTAGAAAAACATATTTCCTTGTATAAATAGCATTGCATCCAAATACGGTGCTCCTATCTAACATTACTCAAAGCACTTCTCCACATTTCCATAATGCTCGGAAAAAAGTGCACAAAGCATAGAGAGGAAAAAGAAAACAGAAAGGGCTTCATTGTCAAACTTCATCTAAAAAAAACAGAACACCACACAGTTCCTCAAAAGGCACCGAATGAGGGTTGCGGTAACCATCCAGTACTGACCAGCTAAAGCTAAATGGAAAATTATCTTGTAATATTTCATATTTGGGTAATCGTGTAGAGTTACCTCATTGAATTAATGGCAATGGCAGGCCACAAGATCACACACACAAAAAACACATATAATATACAACTTCAAAATGATACAAAAGTTCTTTACCTCATCACCCTCTCGGAAGTACTTGACATCCAGGCCACACTCCATAATGACCCCAGAGACATCTCGCCCGAGGATGAGAGGGAATTCGCTCCCTGTCTGCTTGATGTTCAGAGGGTCTCGCTTCATAGAAAGGGTGGAAGATCCATATCCGTCTGCAATGGATGGACAGAAAATACATTAAAAAAAATGACAATGGGTAAAGTGAAAAATACTTTCTGAATATGATTTGAAATTAAAGCACTTTCTAAAGCACGCCCAATTGAGGTAAAAACACCTACACAGTAAAGATGTGTTTCATTTAAAGACCTCAATTACATTATTAATCGACAATAAATCAATAAGTGAACCATGTAACATAGCCTTAATACCAATGAGTAAAATGTGGCTTTAAATTCCCAGATGAGTAGTTTGACATCTTTCTCTCTTGCAGCTCTCTGGCCACTGGCTATCATATTGCCCATATAATCTCCAATGACAATAGTGTTGCACCTCTTCCTCCCAACACTCCCAACAAAAAGGCAAAGTTGAATCACAAATAAGGACAGAAACTGCATTGTGCATCAGATAAACTAATTTCAAGATCATAAGCTGTGCCTAACAATAAAAAAAGACAAGCATTCTACAAGCATATTAAATTGAGATACAGTGCTGCACATAACGAAGTGTCACTCACCTCTCATGCCGACGTCAATAGGATTAAGTCCCGCGGCATACACTTTAACAATAACCTCGTTCGGGTAGTTTATGATGGGGAAGCTGGCGTTTTTAGTAAACCGCAAGACATCATTGCTGCCGTATTTATCAATTACCCAAGCAGGCATGATAGTCATACGAACATCTGAAGTATTGAAAAGTCTTTTTTGGCTTACATTAATGATAAGCAGTGGCAGTCTACTAAAGCGAAAAGACCAACGACTGCAGGCCAACTTTCTAAAATGCATTGCTCACTTCTTGAAGTTGCGTTTACTGAATATTGCACAGACCTTTACTTTACTATTCATACCTTTGCAGCAAGATTTAACTAGAACGAGCAATGCACCATGCGACTTTCAGGCATTTGCACAGAATGCTATCTCGGTTTTAGACTATACTGACACAGTGACAGTCGTTCAGAGTTCAGTCTGCAAGTTTATATTCTTTGCTGATAGCATACATATTTAGACAACAGAATAAATCGTTATGCTGCTAGCTCTCCCCCATAATAGCATAAAAAGATGTCGTTTGGAGTTTATTTTCATGCCGCTTCCTTAATCTCAATCCACCAATAAACGTGTTGATTCTTTAAGAGTTGTCCAATGACAAAGCGCGATGCTAGAACCTTCATAAACAAAACGAAGATGGCAGCCTCCTGCTGTACACACTGAATGAAGGTTGCACACAATTTAACATCTAATATCAATATGCTGAACCTATCAATCAGGGAGGTAAGAACTGCAATTGATTTAATGTGTGAATCTGAGTAACGTTGTCAATAAACTATTTACAATCTGAAAAAAAAAATCGTTGCTTGCTTTTAACTTACACAACTACAACTAGTACAAATCACCTATGTCAGAGAGTTGATTTTAAAATACTGTTCTGTATGTGGTCACTAAACAATCTGGGTACAAAATACATTACCGACATGCTAACACAATATGAACCATATAGACTCCTCAGGTTTTCTGGAACAGGTCTGCTAACCGTCCCAGTAAAAACTAAAAAAGGTGATTTAGCGTTTAGTTTCAAATGCCACAAATAGTTGGAACCAACTTCCGGAAGATCGTAGACTTGCTCCTAGCCTGACTACTTTTAAATCCAGACTAAAACGTATTGTAGTAAACGTATTAAGTAATTGTTTTTACTCAGAAATTGTTTGTAGTTGGTTTGCGATGGTTCTGTTTTGTATCCTGATGTTTAGTATAGCATTTGCTTAGCTAATATCTAGTTGATTAGGTCAGGGATGCACTTTATCTACCTGACTTGTAGTTTTTACCTTATCTTTTTGTAGGCACTATTGTTTGTAAGTCGCTTTGTATAAAAGCGTCTGCTAAATGAATGTAATGTAATGTACATGTTCTATATTGCGTTTGGTGCGTTTGTTTCTTAGCAATTTTTTTTCTCTAAATTAAAAATATAATTTATTTTTATAGGGCTTTTTCATTTTTGTTCTCTGCTTGCCTTGTGTAAAGCACATTGAATTGCCTTTGTGTATGAAATGTGCTATACAAATACATTTGATTTGATTTAGTCCTGTACAACGACATCCATATTTACACTTTGTGATTTACAGACGCACATAGGCACGTTTTAAGTTAGCCTAGAGACAAAGCAACTGTATTAAGAGGCGCAATGGACTCAATAGGAATAGCTTCCGTTGCCTGTAGTAGTTGGTAATTTTAAAAGTTTTAAATTTCTCAGGTGTCCTTGGCACTGAGGGAAGGCAGGATCTCACCTACTGAACTGTGTCGGAAATGCCTGAACAGGATCAAGAAAACCCACCACTTAAATGCCTACATCACTGTTAGTGAGGAACTGGCAATAGAACAGGCTCAGGAGGCGGAGAGCAGGTTCCACAGAGGTGTGTGTCTGTGTCTTTTTGTGTGTGTGTGTGTGTGTGTGTGTGTGTGTGTGTGTGTGTGTGTGTGTGTGTGTGTGTGTGTGTGTGTGTGTGTGTGTGTGTGTGTGTGTGTGTGTGTGCATGCATGCTAATCTGTCTAAGTGTGTGTGCTCATGTATATCAGTACAGCACATGTAAGTGATTTTGCCCTGGATTATTTATACTTTTTTATTTATACAAATTTAGGTGCACATAAAGGTCCACTTGATGGGATTCCCTTTGCTGTGAAGGACAACTTTTGTACCAAAAACATTAAGACTACCTGTGCCTCAAAGATGCTGAAAGGTTTCTAATATCTTCTAATCCTATTATTAGAGCAGTGTCTCTGGCCGCCTTACAGTATGTACTAAAACATTGTTTTACTGTATATTAGCATTAATGAACACCATAACACATTATTTTTGTTTCATAGACTACAGTGCACCATACAATGCAACTGTTGTACAGAAGCTGCTTGATCAGGGTGCAGTTCTCATAGGGAAGACCAACATGGATGAATTTGCTATGGGGTAAGACTCAACATACTCAACCCAGCAGTACGCTCAACATCAGCTTATTCTGAAAAATGCCTTACTGAATGTATCACTTCAGCTGTATTGTCTTAAAAAAAGAGTACAATTAACTGGGCATAGTTTAGCTTTTACTTATCTTCATATGATAGCAAGTAAGTTAGTCATTGTACAGAAAGAGCATGGGCTAATTTATATTATTGTTATGATGCATCATATCCTCCTCGCCATCTGTCATCTGTAGTGCGGGCAGTACTGACGGAGCTTTTGGACCGGTGCAGAACCCATGGAGCTACTCGTCTCCCTACAGAGACCTGACGGGATCGGACCCAAACTCTGACTGGGTCATCACTGGAGGGAGCTCTGGCGGTAGTGCTGCAGCCGTGGCCTCGCTCACCAGCTTCCTGTGAGTTGGCCAACCTAAAGTTAATTTAGAATTACAATTACAATTAAAATATTTCAAGACCATTCATTACTTTTTCTAATTCAATTCACCATGGCTTTTGTGTGTTCGTGTGTGGGTGTGAAAAATACAGGATACATTTCCTACATGGTGTCTTGGAATAAAGGATTGATGGTGTTGGCGAGAAGCTCTCTAAGTTATGTTTTTCTGTCCTTCTTTCAGTGCTTTGGGCTCAGACACCGGGGGTTCCACCCGTAACCCTGGGGCCCTGTGTGGGGTGGTGGCGCTGAAGCCCACCTATGGCCTGGTGTCTAGACATGGTCTCATACCCCTGGTCAACTCCATGGACGTCCCTGGCATTATGACCAGGAGTGTTAATGATGCTGCCACTGTCCTTGGTAAGACATAGTTTCAAAGGAATATGCTTTGACCGGCAGATTTCTTTTAGTTATTGCAAAATCATTGAATTCATGAATGGACTTTGGTTGTTTTGGTGAACAGGTATACTGCAAGGCCTTGATGTCAAGGACTCTACTACAGTCCAGAACCCTGCTTCTTTGTCGGACCTGCCGGAAGACTTCAATGTGAAAAACATTTGTGTTGGCATTCCAAGGGTAAGACTAGACCTACCCTAGTACATGACATAGTGCATAACTCTTTGTTGGTAACTTCTTTCCACGTTCAGTGTTGTAGAACCCCAGAGTTGCATTTTATTATGAAACACAGAACAAGGTATATGCCCTAGAAACATTTAACCTTTGTGAAATGTAGTCTGCGTTATGCCATTCAAAACATATAATTAAGCTTACACAGGACTGTCGATAAACCGATGATAATGTGTTGGTTAGGAGTACCACGCCCCGGGGCTGTCTCAGGAGACTCTGGCACAGTGGGGTCGCGTGGCGGACATGTTTGAACAGGCGGGGGCACGGGTAGAGCAGGTGTCCCTCCCCCACACCCAACACTCCATCGTCTGTTACCACGTCCTGTGCTGTGCTGAGGTGGCGTCAAACATGGCCCGCTTTGATGGTCTGGAATATGGTAGGAGTCACATACTGTAACATACTCACATACTGTCAGCCATGGTAATGGCATAAGACAAAGAGGTCTTGACACAAAGCAAAAGCATGAGATCAGAAACCGCAGTAATTCAATTTGACTCTGTTTCAAATAAACTGGAACGGAATAGCTGGATTTCCTTTCTGTTCACCACAGGCCTACGGAGCGGGGTGGACAGTTCGACAGAGGCCATGTATGCCACAACGCGCCACGAAGGCTTCAATGACGTGGTCCGAGGACGAATCCTTTCAGGGAACTTCTTCCTGCTCAGACAGTATGAAAAGGCTCATAATAAATGCTTGGCTGTTATACTCTTGTTGTTGGTTTTAAACACAGAGTGTATTTGTCATTTAATATTAATACTGTTAAAGGGAAAACATGAAATATATTAACATTAAAAAAGTTGGGAGGGCATTTCTTTTAGTTCACCAGAAAACGTATTCACTCTTTGTTTTCTTCCAGGAACTATGAGCGATTTTTCCTAAAGGCCCAACAGGTTCGTCGCCTGATAGCGGAGGATTTCAAGCGGGTGTTCCGCTCCGGCGTGGATGTTCTGTTGACGCCCACCACCTTGGCTGATGCAGCGCGCTACTCCGACTTCACACAGGAAGACAACCGCACACGCAGCGCACAGGAAGATGTTTTCACCCAGCCTGTCAACATGGCAGGTACAGTGATGTGTGTATATATATATATATATATGTATATGTATATACATGTGGATATGGAGACTACAAATGTATACATACACACGTCTAATGTGTAGACCATCAATTATGTTTCACTTGTATTGGCAATTAACGTACTGCTCATTGCTCTATTTCATTCTTGTCTTGTATGCATCCAAAGGAAAGTAAAACGTACACACACATGAACACTATCCTCCATGACTCTGAAATAACTTCATTATTATAATTTCACTATACTAAATATTATTGTCTTCCCACAAAATCTAGCATTGCCCAAAGATAAATTGACTTGAGTCTGCCCAAAGCTAAGTTGAATTAAGCCTGCGTTGTTCTTATGTGATTATAAGTCTCTTTTTGCAGCGACCCCAGACTTCACCTTTTGGTTGTTACGCTAAATTTGTTTCCTGGATGATTTGTTTTGTGTGTTCCCTGGTTTACATTTAGTTAAATGTTTGGGTGAGCACATTCATAACCAAACAAAAGTGCATTACAATTCAATTTGAATTTCTGGTTAAATATAATAATTTCATGATCTTATCAAATAATTACAGGATTAAGACTACCTTAACCGTAAAAAAAAGAAGAAGATATCTTAATGTGCTTTTTAAACAAAATCTTAATGTGCTTTTGAAATTTTTTAACTTCTCTTCTGTACTTCCTAGGACTCCCAGCCGTTTCGGTGCCAACCACCTTATCAAGCCGAGGTCTTCCCATTGGCTTACAGTTGATTTGCCCCGCCTTTCAAGACAAGAAGCTGCTGGCTGTGGCCCATTGGGTAGAGCAGAGAGTGGGGTTTCCCAATTTTAGTTGCAATGGAGGGACTAGTGAGGAAGAAAGCTTTGAAAAGTTGACAAAAAGAGAGCAGACTTCGATATGAGAACAATGGATAAGCTACTGGCAATGCCATGAAATAAATGGTGGTGAAAAACAATCTTTACTATGAGTCATTTTGGTCTCATAAAGCAGCTAAATGCACTCTTTAAGATCAGTGTGTGTGATGAAACTAGGCCATTGTATTTGGCAACAAGAGGATAACACCTGTTCTTCTTTCACACAGCGTGAATGCATGGCTTGTGCATTGGTAGGTCTGGGAAAAAATGATGCTATCACTACGCAAGGTGGGCGGCTTGGCTATTGTGCCTTGTCCTATTATAAAATATGTGTTTTAGTTCCGTTTATTGTGGTTCAAAGAATAAACATACCAATTGCACGCTTCTCATTTCTATTGTTAAACAGATATTATCATCTTTGTCATTGCTTAGTGGCGTGACAACAACCGTTTGTATCTATTTTATTGTTCAAAACATCTCTTGACACACCCACACATTTACATGCAGCAGAATACACAGTTCCTGCTAGGCTCTTGTTTATTTTGACCTTTTTCTGTGACAAGTCATGTAGATTAGTTTCCTCTTCTCTCTTTCTCACTTCTTTGCCCTTTTGGAGTCCTTGCTCCATTACTAGTATAAAACTATCAGGGGTGTTGTGGACGAGGTAGAGAACAAGGACTCCTCCATGCAAAACAACAGTCACACTGGTGAAAACACGGGTCATACGTAAGGACATGGACAAATTTGTTGGGACCCTGATTCCTCCTAATATTATATTAGAAGCTATGTTATCATGTGTACCTGCATGCCTTTGGTATGTCATAGCAAAGCATGTTTAAGGTAATGTTTATGAGACCATCTCTAAGCAGCTTGATGTTCCTGTGACTACAGTTGCAAATATTATTCAAAAGTGGTCCATGGGAGTGTCACGTTCTGGTGTGACACGTACTGCCCAGTGTCAGAAAGCTTTGTTTCAGTCCCTGGTCATCCTCCAACAGGCAAATAACCCAAAACACACAAAAAAGGATATAAGCATAACATATGTTTATCCGGGCTATATATAGTACTGTGCATACGTTTTAGGGAGGGGATGCTGTTTTGAAGGCAAAGAGTGATCACACCAAATGTTGATTTGATACAGATGTGCTTTTCCCTCACTTTGTATTTTGTGAATTGATAAAAAAATAACAACAGCATTTTAATTTTTATATTTTTGTTTTTCGAACTTTAAAGACTTCACACCTGCCTAAAATCTTTGCACGGTACTGTATACTGCATCTGCCCTATATGAGCCCGGATCTGAATCCTATCAAAATTCCATGGAAAGCGCTGAAGCATGCAGTCTGGAGAACGCACTCTTCTAACCTGAGTCAGCCAAATGGGAGGAACAGTGGGCCAAACTAGCTGTTGACAGGTGCAGAAGTCTTATTGAGTGCTGCAGAAATGCTCAAATGCAGTGATTGCCTCAAAAATGCCGGATGCCAATGACTTTTGTCAGTTTGAAGAAATTTCCAAGAAAATTATACTGTACAATACATAAAATCATAATGTATATTTGCCATATCATCCAGATCTTTCTAGAGGACTTAAGGAGCACCTCAAGGATGATCATAGCCAGTGGAAGGTTGAGCACAATGTCAATGCAGCTCTGTGTGACCAAGCTGACCTGTGTCCATGTGTGGTTGTGTCACCATGTGCAAATGAGTTACCAACACTAGCACACAGTAGGCTTTGCCAGTTCAAATCTTATTCAATAATCTCCATTCCAATGACATGTTCATTTGAAATGCGCAGTGAGCTATTCAAGTACACTGTTCTCATACTCTCTTTCCCTCAAAAAAAATACAAAAGGATCACAGGTTGCAGCAAAAACATAAAGAATATTACACAAAATGGTATGCCAAACAAGTCACAACCGTAGGCAAGAAATGAATCAAGCGCATGCCCTCCTCATATCAAAAGACTTGAGCAGCTTTCAAATACACATGCCCGGGCTCCAAGTCGACGTGTTCGTACCACGAGACGTGTAGGTGGCCTGGCCGTGTGCTCAACAAAGAATTCCCTCCAAAACAATGGTGTCCATGGAGTCGTGGTGAACATGTGACACGGTCCTCCATGGCTTTTTGACTGACAGAGGTCATGCCAACACACACGCGCACACACGCAAAACACTTGTGGCTCTCTTCCCCCATGGTGAACAAACAAAGCTCAGTCACATATCCAAACTACGACTGTTTCTCGAGATTCTGTTACCAGGATTCAGGCACCATAGAGGATATAGATCTATTGTGCATTGTACACTGGAAAAACTGCACGGCTGGTTGCTGACCCAGCAACGGGCGGGCGCCAGGTGGTGGGATGTAAAATGATAAAGCAAGTGCTTGGTGTGACTTGTGTGGCTTCATAATATTTTTTTTTGTATAAAACCTGTTCTGTCCCTATTGTTGAATAAAGAGAAATAATTTCAGGTTGAAGTATGTGTGTTCTAAATGTGTGCTCTGATGAATTTGTCTCACAGGGTCAGACCAGTAAAAGACAACATTTCGATTGAAAACAAAAGGCACACAGCAACAATGTTACACAGCGTGGCCCAAACCTACTCCACCTTTCATACATCCTCGTCATCAGTTTGATAGAATAGTTTAGAATAAAACAGAATTACTTTTACCTATTCCTCACAATAAAGTACATACCTATTTGTGTCACTGAGTCATTCGTGAGCTGAGTATGCTTTTACTGTACGAGGAACTCAACTGCTCATTTTGAATCTGATCACCCAGACCAAACTACTGTTTCAGTACCTCTCAATAAACCCACAGTGTGTTGCAGCAAGGGTGACATTGAGCGCAGCTTTGTGCACCCAGGGTGGGTGAATGGGTGCGGTGAACCACATACATGCTATTCATCACCACTTCATTTCCAAAGCTCCCCTGGGCAGGTGAGGTTAAATGGAGTGGATCTTGACATATCTTAAATCCCCAAAGCCTACCATGCAAAGGAAGCTATCGAGGTAAGCCCTAGAAAGGCAAAAGGGGATTATCTTTAAGGAAACTGTCCCCAGGTTTGTTACAGTGGATCTTCATTGTCTGAGGAGGATGCAGTGCTGTGGGGAAGAGTTTAGGTGCATTGGTTTGGTTTGTTCAATGGCACAAATATTCATGTTTTTCTAATGCCTACTTGGAATCATAAGGTGTTGGTCAAGCAGGTTTTGAATGCAGATCCCATAACCATAACCTTAATGTTGAAAACAGGTTGACACCTCTCTAGGCTGCTGTGACAAGAACAAGATTTAGGGATGCATTTTATATAAATATTATCTTTCTTTTCGACAAAGACTAAGAATTTATAAACACCAAACATTACCTTACAAGCTGATTAAGTCAAGGTTTATTTATGTTGCCATTGCCTTTAATGGTGCAAGGAAGTCAATGATAACGACTGGCATGGCATCACAATGAAAAGAACAGCTATAATTATCAAATGTTTTGGGAAGGGAGGGAAAAAGGAAAAAGGGAAATGGGAAAAAGAGAATCAAATATGTACATCTAGATGACTTACACGACCATGTTTATTGTGCAATTTTGCCTTGTGAAAGAACCCCCACCTATTTTCAAGTAAAATAGACATTGTAGTAATGCTTGAAATACATGTGTTACACTTTTGACTGAATCAATTGAACACCCATTTGAGAGCTTGGATTTCTGAAGTCACATCCTACCAATAACAAGTTACGGTCTCTGTTCCACATCTTGCACATCCTGTAAATGTGACATCATGAAACTCAATGACTGCTTCTGCTTTTGACCATAACAACCTGGCTGGCAGGTCCAGACTTGTGGGTGCTAAGGCAACATGATGGCAACCAAGAGATCAGGTTCCACTCTTTGACTTATTCACGAGCGACACAGGGTAACCCATTGTTTTAGGTGATACTGGGTTTTTAGAGATACTGAGTAATTGCCATTCAGTCAATATTGGGGCACTGCAGTGGAAAACACAAAGTTACATAACTACCATGAAAAGTCATATTCTTGTTACATGCAAATGTAATGCAAACCCAGCGTGTGTTTTCAACAATCTAATCCAGATTGACAGTGTAGTTTCAATGGAATCTTTTGGGAATGTTCCTTCCCTCTTCAGGGACCATTAAGAGATATACTTCAAAGGGGACTTCATCATGGTTGGCTAGTGAGAACTGGTAAGGTGGCTCCATGTGGAGACTTAAGGGACTGGAGTGGTCATGCACTGGTAAACAACCAGGGACGCACCCTCCCATTCTTATTGGGCCCAGCAGGCCCACTAGAATGACCAGGGCCAAATACCCATGGACATAACATTAAGGTTCCTCTGAGCGACACATCCATTCTAGTGTTAAAAGTTGTTGAAAAAAAGAAAGATAGGTTAGTATGAGACAAAATGGGTAGAGTTTTGCATAAACGTTCTATAATTAGGTAGCAGGAAAGGTAAAGAGACCAGAGGGAGGGGGGTGGGGGGCATTAGAGTTAGCCTCTGTAGTAGATAAGATGGTATAGCCTTGGCCTGGACAATGAAGACTATTGTCATTTGATCAAGGGGTGGACTGTGGTTCCCACGGAGACAGTGGGAATCAATCTGAGACTGGAGTATGTGTGTGTGTGTGTGTGTGCGTGCATTGGTTTGGGGAGGGTACGGGAGAGTCAGGTGAATTTTACAGAGCACAGATAGCTTTAGGAACTGTGTTATTGAGCCCATGAAACGTAGTGAGGAAAAGATGGGTCACCTCCCTTTAATAATTCACTTGTAGTCCATTACCAGTCCAGTTCTTTATTGTGTCATCGCCACACACCCTCCTTGGATTTGGATATAGGTAGATTGTAACTTGATTGCTGGTTAACTTCAGCGTTTGTTTGTAACTTGGGGTAAAAGCGCATTACTTTGGTCAAGTCCATATCAGATTGGTTCTAAGCTCCTTACCCCTCCCTCAACATTTGGAAAACAGAAAGGCAGAGCAGTTGCACATTTAAATAAATTACATTGCTGAAATACTTTTAGAATAAACATCTCCCTAAAATGAAACATGGAAAGCTTGCACAGTTAACCAGCCACCTTTGCTAGTCTAGAATTTATTTAATTTTGGATAATCAAGCCTCCTTCATTGACTGTTAAATATTAAAGCAATTCAGAATATTTTTATTTAGTGCATGACCCCCCTTGTACTTTTTGTCTTTAGTCTTATCCACAAAGTAAAGAAATGATTAGGTCATTGCTTATTTAGTAACGGTCACTCAATAGTGCAAACCATATCAAACGAGCAAGGTCAGAAAAGATACCCGTGTCTGTTTTACCCATTCCCCTTCTGGTTAGATGTACTGTCCAGTGGCATCCATTAAACAATGACTGTAGAAAACAAATTATTTACACTTTGACACCTTCACATCCTATATTGGATTTTAAAAATACTGGAATGTTGTTCACTGATCTAGTATAACCTATCAAAATGGCACGCAAGACTACCGGGAAATCAAGTAGCGGTGAAAGTATATGTAAAAACCGAGGGACGCAAATTGAAACAAAACAATGGAAATTGTAGAACTCATTTAACAAGGGGTTTACTGGGTAGACAAAAGGTCCATGGAAAAAAAATTCACATTAAACCTTGCTGATCAGTACTGAAGGTTTTCCAATTTCATTGCAGTGAGGTTTTCAAATATGTCTATCTCTTGATTTGTAAGTCCCCGCAACAACTCTTGCATACCTTCCATTGTATTGTCTGACAACTGAAACAGTTACTGGTCCAAGGAGCCCATCTTTAATCAGCTCAATCTTCCAATTGAAAATACCAACCTTAGCATAATTATTTTTGTAAGGTTAAGTGCGATTCTAGCAGTTTTTTTTCTCCCCAGGTGGACTAATAGACTAGGCTTAAAGTTCGGAAGTGAAATTGGCCAGATATGTAAACACTTACACCAAAGTCTAGTCAGCTAACCAAAAAACACAAGTCTCAGATAAGATTAAGTTACAATCACTCTACAAGGATGAGTTGTAGTTCTGGAGTGAGCTGCGGTTCATAGGGCCAAAGCAAGACAGAAAGAGACTGCTACATTTAACCCTTTATTGATCTAGTTGTGTACATTTTACAGAAGTCTTATGTCACAATATAAAAACAAAGGCATATTAAACCAACTTTGCACAATTCAATCTTAAGACTCAATGTACAGCCTCACGGTGAACAATTTCGTAATAGACTTAGGCAAAGTATAAAGACAATTACATATTAAGCTTTAACTTGAGCCAGATTGGTACTCAATGATAGATTTACAAAATAGTGAAAGTGGTACACAAAACAGTGAAAGAAAACCCATTGTTGTATAGTTAGAAAGCGCACGGTATGAGGATGTGCTTCATGTTTCTGAGCCAGCACCTCAATCAGCCATTCCGTTGATGTCCTTGGTACAAGCAAACCATTCAAGACAAAATTACCGTGGATGAGTGGCAGCGAGACGAGTTTAGGCGCAACCTACATGTTAATGGAAAGTGCGTAATTGGAAACTGCAACTCCGGTAAAACGTAAGAAGACAATGTCCTGTCATGTTAAACCGCTATCCATACTAAACTCCTGGTTGTTGCTCACATTCATGATTTGTGAAATAATATCGTTGAGGTCATGTACATTTTTTATATCCAAGCCGCTGGTGTCAGCCTGGTGGCCTTATTTGTGCGCAATTTGGATTTCATAAACGGCCATGTAGGAAGGACCCCACTAGTCCAACAGGCAGAAGCAGCATAAAAGCACTAGACTGATGAGACACGCTTGCTCCACTGGCACCTGTACCGTTGACCGAAGTCACCGTCGAGGTTTTGATACTTGTAGTTTGTCCTTCGACCTGAACACAAGACAAATTACACGTTATTGATGGGGATCTGGTGTATTAGTGACAAAAATCACAATGCATATAAATTAAACTAGTCTTGTTTAATGCTGAGCATATAGGCGTAGCCATTTAAACGACATTTGTTTTTTTGGAGCAGCTGGTGCCTTGTAACTCATCACTAATTGGAAACGTGTTCATTCTCAAACCAATCAAATTTAAATGCTTAAGAGTAATTTGAAAGTAATAGTTTACTTTATGGAAAGTTGAAGCTATTTATTAAACAAGTAAAACACAAAACTCACCTGTGGTGAAAAATACAGTGCAATCACCATGACTGCAATGCAAGCTGTAACAATTTTCGACATTTCTTGTGGTTTGTTGGGCGTTGTCCAAAGTCCTTCTCTGAAATGCGGATAGCCAGAATGAATTGATGATGGTAGCGCTAATGCACTATATATACCCCCAATTGAGTGACGTCAGCTTGAGCTCACTAAACCACCCAAAGTATTAATCTACACAAACTAAAGCCAATAATTTATGTATTAAGGCAAGTAAATTTAGGCAACACAGTATAGCACCCTGTACCTGGGTCACACATTTAAAAGAACAATTATTTTTAAGCCTGATTTACAGACAATCAGTTTAAACAGACAATCGTAACGGGTGTTGTTTTGGCGTTTTTAACCTATTATAAATTAGTGCTAGCAGTTCATGCCTGAGTTAGGGAATAGGTGAAGTACGCTCGATTAACTTGATAGCTATTTGACATAGGGTCGTCAGTATAAAAAAATATGTATACATTTCGTGAGCTTATATTATAAGGTTCCATCTCCATTTTTGTCGAAATTGTTTTGTTTATTTGCACATTTTGATTCACAAACATTTGATTGTTTCTTAATGCCTAAGAGGTGTTATTTTTTTTTTATTTTTTTTTGGGGTCAGTAAATCATAAAAAAAACGGCATACCCATTTTGCCATTTTAGATGTGAAAACTCTGATTCTCAATACCTCTTAAACAAACATGGAACCAACTCTAAGCGATTTTACTGCTAGAACTAAAAAACGCAATGTTATTTTTTATGTAAATAATCGAAAAATAGGAAAATACATATATTCCCTGTAAGTTATTTGCAACTGAGGGCTAATAATGTACTTTAACCTACGTATAGCGACATCTCCCGGCCTAGTGCTTAAAGGCAAAACGCAAATCGTAATTTTACAATTGTCCCTTTCTAGGTTCCATAGTTGTCCTCCCCTTACAATTCTTCCGGAAGAAACCGAGCCACAAGAAGGTGGGAAACGAACCAGAATTTGCACTCAATCACAACAACAAATACACAAAATTGTTTGTTTTGGGGGATTTTAATAAACCCGAAGGGTTTTCCTTCTCTCCATGCTGCTGTGTCGGATTTCTTCACTGCGCCAGAGCGTATCGAGATGGGGATCAAGTGTGTGCAGAGGCGCCCTCCTCCACCCTGCTGTCTCCTTGAACTCCAATTGCTGTCATTATGCCAGTTCAGAAGAAAACACCGCACTTCCTGCTGCTGCACCTGCAGCTGGACAATACCGCCACAGTGTTCTGCTACCCCGAACTGAGTTTCCAATGAAACTAAATGGAACGAAACTTATTGAAAAAGAATTGAGGATTCAGCAGGTGAACTAATATAAATATCTATTTTAGCCAGGCAACAACACCTTGTTTCACTTTTGAGAGAGAGAGAGAGAGAGAGAGAGAGAGAGCGAGCGAGAGCGAGCGAGAGCGAGAGCGAGAGCGAGTTGCCTGACAATACTATGGTTGCGAATGCCAGAGACTGGTGTCTTGTGCTTTGCTTTCTCACCATAGTGACAAATATTGAACTTATTTGTCTTTATATTGATTACTGTGGTCTAGGAGTGTGGCTTTCCAGAACTGTATTCCTGGCAAAGAGAGAGGAAAGCTAAGAAAGAGTACTGTCTTCACGATGGACCCCCCTATGCCAATGGAGACCCACATGTTGGGCATGCCCTTAACAAGGTACGACATTCATTTGTTTCCTAAAGTAGTCTAATAGCTAGATCTAAGTAACCCAGAAGATCTATTTCTGAACACCTTAAAGATTCTGGAATAAACACAGATTTTCTCCAAAACTTCTGTTTGTCGTTATGGACATATTTTCGTCTGGTGTCATGAAAAAGATTGTGATTCGGATTGCTGTTTGTTGCAGATCCTTAAAGACATTCGGAATCGCTTTGAGATGCTGCGAGGGAAACGGGTGCACTACATCCTCGGCTGGGACTGCCATGGGCTGCCCATTGAACTGAAGGCACTGGGGGAGCTGGGCACAAGCGGGCTGACCCCGCTGCAGGTCCGACAGAAAGGTGGGTGCTGAGAGAGCGCTGATCGAATCTGAGCAGACCTGGGCCGTTGGATTTCACACAGCCTCACAGTCGGGACTGAAGGACAGACCATAGATCGATTCAATTGTGTTTTGTTATGGTCATCCAATGACCTTTCTGCCTTCACAAGTTCTCTTTTCTTTTCTTTTCTTAATGTATATTTATATATATATACATATATATTGCTAAGAAGTAATTATTAAATAATATTGGTGCTAGATACAACTTAACACCAGCCATGTTTGTGGAATATTCTTTTCACCAAACTCTCTTTTCTCCAGCTCGTGAGTTTGCGGAAGGGGCCATAGCGCGTCAGCGTGCAGCTTTCCAGCGCTGGGGGGTGATGGCTGACTGGGACAAGTGTTACTATACGTTTGACGGCGCCTACGAAGCGGCCCAGCTGAGGGTTTTCCAGGACATGCACAGCAAGGTGGGAGGGAAACTACAATACCACTCGAGGTCGTACACAGAAGACCTTTCACCTTAGTCAAGGCTTCCACTCCCTGCATCGTGCCTTTGTAGTTCTCATCCAATCTTAGTGTTTTATGTTCTGCCTTTGTCTCATTCAGGGTCTTATCTACCAGGACTACAAGCCAGTCTTTTGGTCTCCCTCTTCCAGGTAAAGAATAATTTTGTGCTATTGGATTCACAATCCAAAATGGCGGTTGTTTCTGGTTCTTAGCATGTCCACTTAATGTCCCCTGTGTGGCTCTTCTCTCTTCAGGACTGCCCTGGCAGAGGCTGAGCTGGAGTACAACCCCAACCACGTGAGCAAGGCCATCTATGCTACCTTCCCCCTGGCCACTCTACCTCCCAAGATGGCCGCAGCAGCAGGTATTCTACCCAAACACACCCACGCTCACACAGTCTCCTCCTCACTCACACGCACAAACCGTTACTCCTGTTTTGACTGTTCCCTCAACTCCCTCTGTGTGTGTGTGTGTGTGTGTGTGTGTGTGTGTGTGTGTGTGTTCGTGTCCCAGGGGAGCTGGGCCCCATTAGCGTGTTAATGTGGACCACCCAGCCATGGACCATCCCTGCCAACCAGGCAATTTGCTTCATGCCCAACGCCCAGTAGGTCGCACCTTAACACTGCGTCTGAACTACCCACTGCCCGTTTCTCTCACACGTCCTAGTGCTATTTCTAACTGCGTCTTTTCAGTATGGTTTGACAGGGTAAGGCGTTCATCTCTTAGGTGGTCGCATGTGACTCGCTCGCTCATTTGTTTGCGCTGTGGTGGTCAACAGGTACTCCGTGGTGAAGAGGGCGGACAACGCACAGCACTTACTTGTGGCGACGGAGCGCATGGCCAACCTTGCCGCCGTGCTGGGCACAGAACTGGAGAGCGTGGGCACGTTCACAGGTAAGAGTGTAGGGCAGCGGCTCAGGAAAACGCGCTCGCGCACACAGAGACACGCCGCCACTAGAACACACTTTGTCGACCCGTCTCTCATCAGGCCCGGAGCTGGAGGGCGGGGTCTGCCAACATCCCACCATTCCCGGGAAGGAGGTCCCGCTGCTTCCTGCCAATCACGTGACCATGGGGAAAGGCACTGGATTGGTGCACACAGCTCCGGCCCACGGCATGGAGGACTACAGCGTGGCCTCACAGTTCCGACTCTCCGTGGTAAAGTCCCCCCCCCCCCTTCCCCCCCCTGTCGTAGACACAAGTCACGCTCACGAGAATGATGGATGGATATCTCATTGACTATGCTAATGAGTGCCATGTCCCTGGCTTTCTCTTGTTTTGGACTGTGGTTTATTGTAATGGATGGTGCATGTACAAAAACATGAATGTGTGTGTGTTTTCCTCTTTCCCACCAGGAGTGCATGGTGGACGAGGAGGGCAGGTTTACGGAGTTGGCTGGGACTGAGCTGCAGAATATGTCTGTGATGGGGGAGGGCACTGACAAAGGTAGACACGTGTGTTTGTGTTTATGTCTGAGGTAAAGACATAAGAGAAATAGAGGCAATAGGTTAATTTGCTTCACCCTAGGCTCTTTGTTTATTGTTAGTGTTTTGAAGATGCAGGTTTACCTGTGTATGTAGCCTGCGTGCCCGCCCGTATCTGTATCTTCATACTACTTTGCTTGTGTGTGTGTGTGTGTGTGTGTGTGTGTGTGTGTCTGTGTAGTGATCTCCATGCTGCAGGCGGCCGGTGCTCTGGTGAAGCAAGAGGAGTGTGTGCACAGCTACCCCTACGACTGGAGGAGCAAGCAGCCTGTGGTCATCAGGCCCAGCAAGCAGTGGTTCATCAACACGGCCAGCCTCAAAGACAAGGCCAAGGTAAGGAGGGCAGACTGGGTTACAGACTGCACATTTTTCACACAACTGGGTCATCTCTCGAAAGGGGAAGACATGCTTTCCGGGCACGACAATTGACCCCCAAAGCACTAAAGTAATCTCGTTCAGGTTTAAAGTTCCACTACTGGTGCTCTAGTAGTCTTTCTCTCTCTCACTGTTCCCTGTTTCCTTGGCTTGCGCTCACGTGTGTGTGTGTGTGTGTGTGTGTGTGTGTGTGTGTGTGTGTGTGTGTGTGTGTGTGTGTGTGTGTGTGTGTGTGTGTGTGTGTGTGTGTGTGTGTGTGTGTGTGTGTGTGTGTGTGTGTGTGTGTGTGTGTGTGTGTGTGTGTGTGTAGGAGGTGCTCCAGAAGGTGCGTGTGATGCCCGAGTCGGCGCGCGGCAGCCTGCTGGCCATGCTGGACCGCAGGACCTACTGGTGCATATCCCGCCAGAGGAGCTGGGGCGTCCCTATCCCCGTCTTCTACCACCGGCAGACCGGGGAGCCGCTCCTCAACAAGTACTAGCCCCCGCACTCCATGAACCCACGCGACACATAAACACACACGTATTCAAGTACTAGCCCCCGCACTCCATGAAACCACGCAACACATACACACACACACACACACACACACGTATTCAAGCACTAGCACCTGCACTCTTGTTCATGGCACCACCACGCCATGAAACCACGCAACACACACGTATTCCAAATGCACTCGTTTGCACGCATGCACAAAGCACACGCAACACACACGTATTCCAAGTGCACACATGCTGACAGTCTTTCTGCCTCAACGCGCCCTCACTCTGTCGTCTCCTACAGTAGCACGCACGCACGCACACACACTCACACACACACACACACACAGAGACACAGCTCTGACAGGGGGGTCATGTCTTTTTCTCTGCAGACACACGGTCTCCCACGTGGCCGAGCTCTTCTCTGAGAAGGGCAGCGACTGCTGGTGGGAACTGCCCTTGGAAACCCTGCTGCCCCCAGAGGTGCTCAAGAAGGTGAGGGCTTGGAAGACCTAGTGTGTGTGTGTGTGTGTGTGTGTGTGCAGTCTGCGGTACGGCCGTGTGGGTGTTTTCCTGGCCTTAACCCCCCCCCGTAACCCCCCCTCCCCCCTCCATGCGTTGCAGAGTAAAGCGGGCCCAGTGGCTGACTACGTGCGAGGGGAAGACGTGCTAGACATTTGGTTTGACAGTGGAACGTCGTGGGCCGCCGTGCTGGAGGGTAAGCCTCTCCTCTCCGCTGACACCAGCCTACACCCGCGGCTTTGCGGCTAACAGGGCACCGGCAGCTTGATGAGCGTGGTCATGTCAACACGTGTTAAGTAGCTTGGCCTAAGCACGGCGAGCTCCTGTGAGTGATTAGACACAAAGTCGTTGCGTTAATGGACCGCCAATAAGCATACGTGGGTTTTTTTGTTGTTGTGCTCGAGTGTTTTCGTTAGCTTAACAGACAAATCTCTGTCAGGGCTACGTGCTTAGTCGGCACTGTCGTGGGTTTGTGCCCTGTGTTCTTTTAGTATGATTATAGCTGCCGTTGCTAACAGGTTAGCACGAGTAATTGGTAAGTTGAGAAATACAATGACTCCACCTAACCCACAGTGTGTTTTCCAGATTGGTAAGAGAGGAAAACTGGTGAAACAAAGCAGGTTGCGTCTGTCGAAGAGACAATCGTTTGGGTGTGTTGTGTTTTCAGACGAGATGGAGGGGGACCCGGAGGAGCCCGAGTCCAGTCTCCGTTGGCTCCCTGCCTCCCTCCGTCTACCTAAGAAGCCAGGTCCATCAGCCACCTTCCGCCACTTCTCTCGGCGTCTCCTTCTCGGTCTCTCCTTCTCGGTCTGCCTGCGTCTTTCTTGGCATGCGACACCGTCTGTCTGTCTCTCTTTGAGGGGAACGTGCCGCGCTGCTCTCGTTCTCGACTTCTTCATTGTCAGCTGTCACGTTCAAGGTGGCGAGGCACGAGTGTGAGAAGCCAGCCGGCCGCTTTGACACAGTGTGTTGCGCAACCGCCTTCTGTGTGCATTGTCTGAAAAGTGGATGTACAGACGACCTATGGAATGTTCTCTTTTAGCCGTTCCTGAATAGGGCTGCTTTGTTCAGAGTGATTGTCGACTGTACGTACATGGGGCTATGGGGTCAAGGAATGTCTGCGCTGGGGCAATTAGTGCACGGAGCTAAATACTAGGCCTTTGTCCCCCGTAGTAATGGCTGTGGTATGCCTTTCTAGGATTTCCCCGTCTTCAGGGACAAAGTTGGCTACTTTTTCCCCCACTACTAACCATGTCCTGTTACTCCCACCAGAAGATAAATCTCTCTCTCTCTCCCTCTCTCTCTCTCTCTCTCTCTCTCTCTCTTTTTCTCCCCTTCTCCAGAGTCGGACCCCAGGGCAGACGTGTATCTGGAGGGAAAGGACCAGCTGGGAGGCTGGTTCCAGTCCTCTCTGCTCACCAGCGTGGCTGTCCGCAAGAAGGCACCCTACAGGTCAGTGAGTCGTGGCCTTCCTCGTGTGTGAGTGTGTGTGTGTGTGTGTGTGTGTGTATAAACAGTAACAGGTCGACGGTGTGTTGATGTGACGTGTCTCCGTTTTCTCCCCGGCGGGTTTGGCAGGGCTCTGGTGGTGCACGGCTTTGCCACCAGCGAGAGAGGGGAGAAGATGTCCAAGTCGCTAGGCAACGTGGTGGACCCGGACACGGTCATCAACGGAGGCCAGGTGAGACTGAGACGCAGAGGGAGGACCAATGCACTGTGTGATTTTTGGGACGTTTCGTAAACTCAATGTAAACGACCCGTGGGAGAAAAACGTTGGTCTCCGGTTTCCCCCCCCAGGACCCCGGCGTTTCCCCCGCCTACGGGGCCGACGTGCTGCGCTGGTGGGTGGCCGAGTCCAACGTGTTCTCCGAGGTCCAGATCGGCCCCACCGTGCTCAACGCGGCCAGGGACAGCATCAACAAGGTGCGTCCACTGTGGCCAGCACAGCTTATCACGTCGTCTGTTGCTGTTCTAGAGCCAAGGCAGAAGGAAGGGGCCCGGTATGCAGTGTCAGCGGTGGAAGGCGAACGTGGTGCTGATATCGTGTTATCCCTCTCTGGTCTCCCCGTGTAGCTGAGGAACACCTTGAAGTTCTTGTTGGGGAACCTGCAGGGCTTCGACCCCCGTGCTCAGGCTGTGGACCCCAAACAGATGCACTACATCGACCAGTACCTGCTGCACCAGCTGAGGGAGTACAGCATCAAGGTGTGTGTGTGTGTGTGTGCGTCTGAATACTTCATATCCACGTGTGCATCTGACGTACGTGCCCTTACATTCTGTGTGTGTGTGTGTGTGTGTGTGTGTGTGTGTGTGTGTGTGTGTGTGTGTGTGTGTGTGTGTGTGTGTGTGTGTGTGTGTGTCAGATGACCGATGCCTACAGTGAGTTTGACGCGAGCAGGGCCACCCGTGTCCTCCAAGCCTTCATCACCAGGGACTTGTCCAGCTTCTACTTCAGCATCATCAAGGATAGGTACAAACTGTCGCTCTCTGATACCCCACCCCATACCTGTACACAGTACAACCACTCTGTCCGCTGTTACACATTTCGGGAACATAGGCGTGGGACGGTGGGCTGTATGGTAGTACAGTAGCTGTCTTTGTCCTCCTCCCCTCTGTGTTCCTAAACCCTTTCCCCCACACCGTGACCCCAGGCTGTACTGCGACCCTGAGGACTCGCTGGGCCGCCGCTCCTGTCAGACGGTGCTGGAGGAGATTCTGGACGGGGTGACGCGCTCCGTGGCGCCCATCCTGCCCCACCTGGCCGAGGAGGTGTACCAGCACGCCCCCGGACACGACGGTAGGTCCCTCCGCTGAGCCTCTCTGGGATTGTGGTGGATCGTGGTGGTCCTATTGTGCTTTCACTGGAGCCCTAAGGCTTTCTGTCTGTCTACAAGAGTCTGTAAAAATCAGAAAGACTGAACTTGTCCTGGAGGAATGCTCGCCCATCTCCCTGGTTTATAGAGGGGAGCTTGTTGATGTTTCTGTCGTGTGTGTATGCGATGTCTCCATAGTGTGTGTATGCGTGTGACGGTGTGTTTTTTTATGGGCCGATCCAGAGGGAGACACTCTGTTCCGGACGGGCTGGGTCAACAGCAGCTCGGTGTGGCGGAGGCCCGGATTGGAGGAGGCGGTGGAGGGGGCGTGCGCCATCAGAGACTCCTTCCTGTCCTCCATCCCAGGGCGGAACGCCGCAGAGTACGACCTCACCATTGCCATAGAGCCTGGCCTGCTGTTTGAGCTCATGGAGGTAAGACCACACGTCGTATTTACTGATTATCCAATTCATCAAGGATTTTAAAGATCTTTTTTTAGGCAAATGTCATATTTTCCATATCCTGGGTCAGCTTGCTAAAACTGTAAATGTAGCGTCTCCTTTTGAATCGAAGTTCGGTTAAGCTCAACGTCATGGCCCTATACCGCGTTTGACCTTTGCACTTTTGCTGGGCTCCCCAGTCCCTGCAGGAGGAGCCCACCGCCACCTGCTCCCAGCTGACGGAACTGATGATGTCCGCTCGGACCACCCTGGCCGGCGCCCTGCCCAGAGACCTGCCCGCTGAGGCCCTGGTGAGCAGGGGCAGCTTCCTCATCAACCTGGAGGGTAAGCACACCCAGCCTTGTCTGTCCTCCACTGCTGTGGTCCTGTGCCATTGTAACAACACTGTTCTTTTTTGAGAAAGAAGTGCATGGACTAAGTTGAACATTAAATTTGAAGTCTACAAACTTTGTGTGAAGAAACAACATGGTCCTGTGTATTTGTCTGGATATGTTTTTGTGCTATTATATATTTTGTTTCTAATGCCACCCCGCTAGGTGGTGTGATCCGTGAGGACAGTGCATACAGCGTCGCGGCAGTCCCCACCTCCGCTGCACGATGCCCGCGGTGCCGCCGCTACACGGCCGAGTCAGCAGACTGCCTGTGTCCACGCTGCCAGACTGTCCTCTCTGCGGCACAGTGACACATCCTGTAGGAACCGTCTGTTACCATGGAAACCCACCCACCAACAGTACCCTCAAGCCTGTTGTCCAAGCTCCATGCAACCTCGAGCACCCAACTGCAAGCAAGCTAATGCTAACCCAGCCTGGCTACCAAAGCGCTGTGATTGGAAGTTTTAGGAACTACACTACCAACATCACACATTACAGACATGTCATGAGCAATGGATGACCGCAAAGGAATTGTTGAGTTATAGGCACTGAAGTAGTTTTTTATTTATTTGGTGAAAGAGAAGTGTAAACTTACTTTTAGCCTTTTGTGGGGGGCAGTGTCTGTTGGCAACCCATCACTCTTATAAGAGACAAAACCATGTAAATGGAGTTGAAATGTTGTGCATTTTAGTTTTACCAAAACTTTGAAGCATTGCTTTGGTATGAAAGACGGGCAGTTTTTTTCTTTGTGTTTATCGAGACAGCACAGCAATTTCCATTATATTTGTTTTGGATTCTATAACCGAATGTCACTCTGTGACATGGATATAAGAATGAAGAAAATATATATATTATGGTGTGAGTGACTGTTCTTCCACTTGTAAATGCAGGCCCTCTGTATAAAATCCTTACAATGTATGGAATGTAACATTAAATAAAAAGAGCGATATGTTTTCCCAGAGCAGCAGGGAGTGTTTTATAACTCATATTACCTTATGGTTAATCATTTGTACAAAGCCGAGCTTTTGTTAAAAAAACAAAAAAAAAAACAGGGCTAACCTTTTAATTGTGGATGCAGTGTTTTAATTTCAAGGAGTGAGCTTAGACAGAGAAGCATCAAACCTCTTTATTCTGCATCACATGACCCCAGAAGTATCGAGGTCTTCAGGAAACGTCAGAATAAGGGGCTACAGGCACAGCTAGTACAGTACTGTCTGCATATAAATAATCAAAAATAATACGATATTTTTTTGTTTTCCTATGATACAACACTAGCCAGTGAGAGGCGAGAGGAACGCCAACAGAACAATAAAATGGCACACAACAGTTTGCGCATGAATTGTGTTTCGGGAGAACAATACAATACAGGGGTTGCTATAGTTGATATACTGTGGTGAGCAAAGTGCACGTAAAAGTGACCATGTTCCATAACCACCTACCCCATATATACTCTTTTAGAACACTTCAAGAACGCAAATGTTGACATTAATATGCTTTATAATGCATGTGACTTGTTTTAGCAGGAGTACAACAATGAATAACGTAAAACTGTTTAAAAGCCATTCTGAAATATTCTGTATCCCAACATTCATTAATTTACAGTTAATTAGATCCAATACTTTTCATTACCCAAGTGTTAACAGAATAAACTTAGCTCATGAAATCATTTAGTCATGTCCTCTCACAATTTCTGTACATAAGAGTTTCAGCGTTGGCAGGCATTTTTCTAGCAGTTAAGTTTCCTCTTCCTCTTCTCGTTCCTCTCTAAGTCTTTTAGAACTTCACTTCTGTCCCAGTATATCTCTGCTCTCTCCTTCCTCTCTTCCATATATCTTTTCTTCTCCTTGCAGCTCTTCCAAAGCACCTGAACCAAGTTCAGTCCGAAAAATCTTTTTTTTCCTAGTCACTTCTCCGTGACTTCACCAGCAAAATTCCATGAAAAGAGTCCAGGTAAGGAAACAAGGAAAGGAAAAAGGGGCTGTGTTTCTATAGGAATGTTGGAGTGCAGGCCTCGTGTCCCGCTCCACCCTGTCCCGCTCCGCCCTGCCCTGCCCTGCCCTGCCCTCCCTCAGTCATCGTTGGTGAGGGCCTCCACAGCCTCCAGCAGGTGCAGGGCCAGGCTGTACTGGCCATGGTTCTCTGGCAGGATGTCCACCAGGCGGCTCACCAGCCTGCTGCTCTGGGCCAGGGGGACGGACGGGCACCGCAGCTCACTGGGGTCCTGGGTGGTGGGGGGCGAACCACAAACACAACAAATTAAAGAAGAGGTAAGGTATGGGAACGGGGAACGCTCAGCTCATCAATGAAACAGCAGCTCTATCACATAATCTTACCATAGGCATTCTGATCATATAGATTAAAGAGAAATTTGAATACCTCGCAGCAACATAAGTAAAATATGTTCTTATCTCAATGTAGCGTTTCTATCAAGATGTAGACTGACCATGGCCTTGAGCCAGGTGCAGAGGGTGGGGGGCAGGCGTGCCAGCAGCTCCATGGCAGGCTGGGTCTGGGTCTGGGTGTGCAGCAGGGAGTAGCTCAGCCTCTGGCCCGTCAGCACCAGCAGCTGGGAGCCCAGCACGTCCTGGTCTTCCACCTCAAGCATCACCTGGGACAGAGCGGGACACAGAGTGAGGGTCAATATCTAGCTATGCAAGCGTAAAAGCAGTAAGTAACAGTCAGGCTAATAAAGGAGAGGATATAGGCTGCCTCCCAGCATCGTGTACGGTGGGTCTCCTCACCTCCTCGGCCCGGAGGTCCAGCCCCTGGTTGTAGAGCTCGCACACCAGGTGGCGCCTCAGGATGTCGGGGTTGACCTGCAGCAGGGAGCCCAGCTCCAGACACAGCGAGGGCCACCAGTCGGCCGTGGGGCCCGAGGCCGGGCCGGAGCCGGACGCGGGGGCGTCGTCGATGGCCTTCACCCAGCCGGTCAGCACACGCAGCAGGAACTAGGAGAGGGACGGACACTGTTTAGAGACAGGACCGCGGGTAGACGCAGCAAATCCAATGTAAAGTCCTCGGTCTTGCAGCTGGGTTTTCTCACAAAACCCTCTGTCCCTGACCTCTTGTCGTAGCGAGACCAGGCCAGGATCCATGACTCCGCTGGGCATCAGCTGGATGGAGTTGAGCTCTCTGAAGAAGGCGTTCTTACCCTGCAGGACCACATTGCACATATACAGTATACGAGGAGTGTAGGGTGTATATACGTGTTCTGCATTCGTAGTGTACTACACGAGGAAAATGAACATAGGAAGGGCGTGTGTGTCGTAACGTTGTGCACGTCGTCCACTCCTATGTCTGTCGGCCCGTGCGTCTCCTCCTCTTCACAAACGCTCCCCTCACCTTGCTGTCGAAGATGCTGAGGGGCTTGAGGCGCAGGCTGAAGGTCATGGCGGCGTGCAGCAGAGAGGCCAGCAGGCAGTGATGCTGCACCAGGGGGTAGTGGACGCCCCGCTGATCCAGGGCCAGCTCCGCGATGGAGGCCGGCCCCTCCGCCCCGCCCCACACCTCCTCCACGCACAGCTCCGGGGGGGACACCTCCTCCACGGCCGAGTCCGCCTGGAGCAGAGGAGGGGGACGACAGAGAGGGAGAGAGAGCGAGGGAGAGAAGGAGGGGTAGAGACTTTTGAGAGACCGTTCATTCATAATCAATTGCCCAAACCTGTGCCAACACATGCCCTGCCACACCTCCATAGCTTCTATAGTTCAACGTGCACCATCGCGACACTGGCCGTTTCTCCCCATGCCCATTACACACCCCCCGCACAAAGCCGCATAAATCGAGCCGCCCAAAGGAAGAAAGGAAAAAAGGGTAGAATGAACGTGTCCTTGAAAACGACTGCCCTCCATGCAGCGTGCGCTAGGGTTTTAAGTGGGTGCGTCGGGCGGGGGGGGGGGGTTACTTTGGAGTTCATAAATGAAAAAGGCCATCCTTCAACCTCCATGAGGATCTGGAGCAGCCGCACGCAGGAGCCCAGGAAAGAGGTCATGGCGCCGTCGCTCATCCCCACGTCCTGAAAGACAAGACGGCAAACGCGTGGCGTCAGAACACAGAGGCAAAGCCCCGGTTGGGTTCTGCATTTAGAAATCGACAGCGATGTGGAACGGAGCGCTTACCCGTCGACACAGGCGATCTTTCGGGGCCTTCCCCACCTGTGGAAGCAAGGCAAAGAGGTGAAAGAAAGGAAGTTAATCTAGCAGCTCAATATAGAACACAGAAATATAACGCCAGACCCACAGGCTGTACCTTCTCCATGAGGAAGGACGCGGCGGAGAAGCGTTTGACGATGAAGGTGCTCCACATCATAGCGGCGATGCCTGTCACACATGGACGGGGAGAGGTATGCGTCACAGGACATCGCTCCGATATCACTATGCACGACTTAACCTAAAGTGGCTTAACACTGTCCTCCCTAAACTCACCAAGTTGGATGTGTGGACTTGAGACCAGTTTCAGGTGTTCTACAGCCCAGCACAGATAGCGCCCCTCCTACAGAGAGACAAAGAGCTCAGGGAAGTGCTTTGCAAGTCTGCCATGGTACAGAGGTGTCTGTGAGAGTGTGTGTGTGTGTGTGTGTGTGTACCTCTGGGTCTTTGTTCCACTGCACCACGTACTCCCAGCAGCAGTGGGCAAACAGCAGGTCAGGAGAAAGGGAGTCTGGGAAACGCTGACACACCGACACCAACAGTTCTGGAAACAGAGCAGTAGAAGAGAAAACATGGTGTCTGTGCTAACAAGACAAACCACTTGGCAAATGTGCACAAACTCAAAGCCTTTTTATTGCGCGTTTCTGTTGAATTTGTGTTTCACTGATAACTGTGTGTGCACTCTTGTTCTAGCTCATAAGGAGTTTTCCCAGAAACCCCTAATTCCTAGTTGAGCAAAAGCTCTGCATCCTCCAGGAAGACAATTCCAGGGCGCTTTGAAAGACATTTTTCACCGCAATGCAAAGACCTGAAGACCACTGACCTGTTCTGGCCGAGTCTGCGTTCTCCGCGCTCTTGTCCTTCTCTCCTCCCTCCGTCTGCTCCGTCTTTCCCTCCCCCTCTCCCTCTCCTTCTCCTTCTCTCGCTGCCCTCCTCTGGAGCATCGCCCTCAGCCTCGTGGGGGCCAGGTCCTGCCTGAACACCCACTTAGCCACGCTGTCAGCGATCCCACCTGGAGGACCAGACAGAGAGGGGCCATGGGAGAACAGACAGCAAAGAAAAAGAGATCAATTATGGTTTGGATTTTAGCTGTTAAGCATTTGTCAAACCATTACAGAATAGAGTGAAAGAAAGTTGATTGAAAGGAAATTGATTGAAGTTGACAGATTATAAAAAGGAAAATAGGCTAAGTGACTAAATCAAAAAAGCTGTAGGAAAAAGACTGAGGGCCGAACACAGCGTGGCAATCCTTCTTCCCCCACCTCGGCCTCCCTCCAGCAGGCTTTTGACGGAGCACTGTGGCAGGGCGCCCCCTGGTGTCCCGTGGGGGGTGGGCATGTACAGCAGGGTCTGCAGGGCCAGCACGTCCTCCAGCTGGCGCACGCACACCGCCCAGTGCTCCAGCTCCAACGACACCGCCTCCCAGTCCGAATGAAACTGACAACCACACACACACACACACACACACACACACACACACACACACACACACACACACACACACACACACACACACACACACACACACACACACACACACACACACACACACACACACACACACACACACACACACACACACACACACACACACACACACAAAGCATTTGGTGACTTATCAAAAGTGAGACTCCATGTAGCCCGATTGCTTGCCCTCTCGGTTTTCTTGCACAGACCTGAAAGTACTGACCATAGAGATCCAAAGCCTTCATCTGCCCGCAGGAGTGTGCGCGTGTGTGTGTGTGCGTTTACCTTGCTGTCGGCCAGGCTGGTGATGGAGGCCTTGGCGGCGCGGTGAGCCACCACAGCAGCCAGCACGGCGCCTGCAGCGCTGGGCGACTGGACGCACGCCGTGCGCACCTGCTGCCACCAGGGGGAGACAGACTGCGGGTCCCAGGAGTCCTCCACCGCACCTTGCAGACGCACAGAGACAGACACGCGCTCAGAGCCTGAATGGTTGAATGAATGGCAGCGTTGACAACGGGAGCGCGCGTTACCTTTCATGGCGCTGAGGGCGGTGAGCAGCGCGTGGAGGTGGCGGACGGCCTCCGGTCTCCTCAGGACCTCCCTCTCCCGGCTCAGCCACACGCTCAGCAGCAGGGACTGGGGGGAGGGACAGAGGGCTCGGTTCAGACCACACACACACACAGAAGAAGAAGCTCCTCTTTTAGAAACACAGGGCTTTGTTTGGCCTCGCCGCATCGCTCTATCTCCCCTTTCAGATCTCTCAACGCCGGGCATTCATCCTCCGCTTTGATCCCTCCGTCCAAAGGCCTAACTCGCGCACCCTCCTCCCTCCCTCCCTGCCTCACTCCCTCCCCTCCCTCCTTACCAGGAGCTGCTGGGGGCTGATGCCGGTGTCCTGCAGTGTCTCACACACTCTCTGGAGAGGGCTGGCTCCGGTGAAGCAGCCCCAGAATAGGAAGCTCCCTAAGGCAGAAAGGCACAGGGACACAGTCAGCTCCCACAGTGACCTCCACGCTCCGGCACAATGGCTGTCTCTATCACAGGTCACAGGAGTGGAAATCAAAGAGGCTCTGTGAGAGTCAGGAGGTGCTCGCCTTTCATCTGTGGGAGCGCCTCGAATGAGAGTCTGCATTGTGTTGTGTGTCAGCATACCTCCACGTGAGTGTGTGTGAGAGTCTTTGTTTGTTTAGTGAACACGTGCGCGTGCGTGCGTGCGTGCGTGTGCGCGTCTACCCAGCTGGTTCCAGTCGGCGTCGGCCCCGCGGACCACCTTCACCTGGCCGTCCTCGCACTCCAGCTGGGCCAGGAAGCTGCGCACGGGCAGCGGCGTGTCGGGGGAGTCCTGGGCGAAGGAGACGCAGGGCCGCGCGGTCAGCTGGCCGTAGCGCTGCAGGATGGGAGCCACGCGGGCCAGCTCCTCCTCCATACCCGCCGGGGGCTCACCCTGGAGAGGCAGAGGGAGAGGGCATCAGGGAGGATGTCACCCAATAGCAATGTCCACTGAAATCTTAAGACTGTTGTTTCAACCAGAAACGAATCTGGGAATGCCTTGTGTGTGTGTGTGTGTGTGTGTGTGTGTGTGTGTGTGTGTGTGCGTGGCCTGCGTGCTCCTCACGGGTGGTGTGTCTGTGCTGGGCGGTGTGGTGCAGTAGAGCTGCTGGAGGTCTGTGTAGAGCTGGAGCAGTTTGAGCTGGGAGGAACACAGCTGGAGCAGAGCTTCGTCCACAGTCTCTGGGTCTGCACACACACACACACACACATTATTTAGACACACACAATGGGCATACAACACAGGTATTTGTGACACACACACACAGGGATAGTTTACCTTGCGCTTTGAGGCTGTCATGTAAGGCTCTGGTGATGTTGGCCAGACACGAGACTGGTGCATTTTTATTTGAGAGGAGCGACTCTAGAGCCTACAGGTCAAAACACAAAGCGGTCCATTTAGGAAGTGTGTGTGTGTGTGTGTGTGTGTGTGTGTGTGTGTGTGTGTGTGTGTGTGTGTGTGTGTGTGTGTGTGTGTGTGTCCTGACCTGTTTTTTGATAGCCGGGTGTTTGATGTCCAGCAGCACACTCTTGGACTCACTCTCCAAGATATCTGAAGAGAAAAACTCCTGGTCAAAACCCAAACCACTGTGTGTCCATTGTCCTCCCTCTCACCCTCCCTCCCTGTCTCCTCCTCCTCCTCCTCCTCCTCCCTACACACCTGGCTCCACCTCCCTGCTCCTCAGGATGGTGGTCAGTCTCTTCAGCAGGTGCATGTCTTTGGCCCTCTCACTCTTCTTGTCACTGACACATGGGAAAACAGCAGGATTATGATCACAATGTTTCAGCACACCACTTTTTATTTACAAACAAAAACATTACAGTGTTTCTGGAGGAGGCTCCTCTGTGTGTGTGTGTGTGTGTGTGTGTGTGTGTGTGTGTGTGTGTGTGTGTGTGTGTGGTCCTACCTGAGGGCCAGGTGGAAGGGCACGGTGATGGTGCGTAGTACTCCCGTGGCGGGGTCCAGTAGACACACCTGCTGGGTGTGAAGTTGCCAGCCCTGGCTGGTCACGCTGTTCACCCCCATTAGACGGTAGCCCGCGTACAGCAGCCTGAAACACACACACACACACACACACACACACACACACACACACACACACACACACACACACAATTATAAAAAAGACAAAGTCCGAGATCAAGCAGTGTGAGAGAAGTCTTTCCGCAAACCCCGACGAGGACAAAGCTACAAAAAGTGCAGTGAGTGTGTGTGTCGGTGTACCTGCAGTGTTTGCCCACAGTGAAGGCCCCGACGCGGGGCCCTTGTTGCGTGCCCCACACCTCCAGGATGCCCCTCCGCGGGGCATAGATGACCAGGAACTGGGCGTGGCGGCGGGGGAGGGGTGCCGAGGGGGACAGCTCCCGCTCGCCCCGCCCCTCTGACACCTGTATCCAGCCCAGCTGGGCGTCACGGTAACCTGGGGGTGAGCAGAGGGGAACGGATGGTTAGCGTACATAAGGTCTAAGAAAAGACACTTTCTTTTTGTCCTTTGTCCTTTATCTTTTTCTCTCTCTCTCTCTCTCTCTCTTTCTCTCTCTCTCACCCTTCCACATGCGGATGGCGATGCCCCTGGCCACGTCCAGCAGGGTGACGCGGCCAAAGTCGTCCGTCACTCCCGCCAGCGTGTTGCAGGGGGACAGACAGATGGACTCGCCGTGGCGACGAGAGTCAGGCAGGCCAAACCTGGATAGACAGAGAGAGAGGGAGAGAGGGGGGGGGTCACACTTGGAAACACTCCCTTCCATGACGATTGAGACACGGATTCATTGATGCCGTGAAGAACCTATACAGAGCAGAGATGCATTGTGGGTAGACGGCTCCGTTAGTCACCTGACTGGCAGGGGCGTGGCTGCCTCCACTTTGGGCTTGTGTTTCTGGGCTGGCTCCTCCTCACTCTTATTCTTCCAGCCCAACCACCCACTGTGACGGAGAGAGAAACAAACAGAAAGAACGGATCAATAAGTGAGGGCAGTGGGGAGGAACTAGGGATGGAGGGGGAGGATCACAGCGGAGAGAAAGTGCAACGGGAGGCCGAGGAGGGACGATAAAGTCCAGGATGAGAAATGGGTGGCAGGCTGCAGCCTCCAAACCACGGAGGGGAGACTGGAATGCAGTCTATTGATTAAGAGGCTTTGTGGCCGGGGGCTGTTGGGATGGTGGAGCGCTGTTCAGTTAATGGCCATGTCAATACACACACAGACCCAACACACAGCCTCTCAGAATTGATATACTGCAATGAGCTGTCTTTCTCTACAGACACACACACACACACACACACACACACACACACACACACACACACACACACACACACACACACACACACACACACACACACACACACACACACACACACACACACACACCTGGCAGCGCTGAAGAGGGCGGAGGTGAGTTTGCTGGCCACAGCCAGGGCAACGTGGGAGAGAAGAGGCTGGGAGCTCCCCTATAGAAGACACACACACAAGTAAATATTGACAACTGACAACAATATATATTTTGTATTCCCCTTCACACAGACACATTCAACTGGCCGGTGTTAAAATGTTTAACGCACGATAAACAACTCAGAACCCTGATGAAAAGAAGAGCATAGGAAAGACAGTGATGGATACTACGACTGTCAGCCGCCTACACAGAGCCCTCCCCACCCCTCCCCACCTCGATGGCGTAGAAGAAGCCTGTGTAGGGCCCTCCCCCCACGGTGATGTACTGGCTCATAGCGGGGGGGCTGCCCTTCACCGAGGCATTGAACCCCCCCAGGATGGAGGCGTTCTTCATCTGGTCAAACACGCACAGGGTCATGATGCCTGGTGGAGGAGAGCACAGAGAGCATGTGGGTATATGGGGAGGCGAGGAAACAAACGAACGAGAGAGAGAGAGAGAGAGAGAGAAAGAGAGAGAGAGAGAATGCTGAATCGACCTTACCAACGCTGCTGTGGTCTACAATGGCATCCATGTCCTGCAGGCCCCACTTCTTATAGGCCAGGGGAGGGGGCTGGATGACATCACTTCCCGCTGCGGCCGCTGTGGACGCATACAGAAAGGCGCTGATAAAAAGCCCAGATTCTAGCGCGCACCAGCCGTCAGTCAGTGTGTGTACTGTAGGCGTGCGTTAGCTCTGACGTGTAATACCAGCCACACGCGGCAAACTGTCCATTAAGACAAATAGTGAAACGTTCAATTTAATTGTATAAAAACAAAACACTTTACTCCTACACCTTACATGACCATACATGAACCGTTCCATAAAACAACCGACACACACACACACACACACACACACACACACACACACACACACACACACACACACACACACACACACACACACACACACACACACACACACACACACACACACACACACACACACACACACACACACACACACACACACACACACACACACACACACACACGGTGCAGCGGTACCTCGTGCCACCTGGTTTCTGCAGGCCCGGAGGGACTGGAAGAGACTGAAGCCATCGATGGTGACCATGGCGGCCGGGTACAGGATGCTGAGCTCCTCGTGCTGACAGAGAGAGTGGAGGAAGCCGGCCTTTAAACTCCCCATTTCAGAGGGGCTCCTAAACCTACGTCTCGATAACTTGCCAAACAAATGACCCTCATACATGATTTCTCACAAGTGTGTGTGTGCGTTTCCTGTACCTGTTCGGTCACACCCGGGTGGCGGGGGATCTCGTAGGTGCGACACTTGAGCCTCAGAACTGGGTCTTCGTTCAGCAGCTGGGACAGGAGCAGGACCCCGCTCTGACACAAACAACAGCATGCTTTCTTACACCAACGCCGTGCTGTGCATTAAGAACCTCTCCTGACAGAGCACTGAGAAACTTGTGGAGCTAAAGAAGGACTGTTGTAAAACAGAAATTCAATCGTTCAGGGTGGGGTACCTCCGTGTAGAAGCGCACGTAGCCGGAGGAGAAGCCAGCCACGATGCATGTCCAGTCTGGCCGACCTGTGGAGCTTCTAACACACACACACACACACACACACACACACACACACACACACACACACACACACACACACACACACACACACACACACACACACACACACACACACACACACACACACACACACACACACACACACACACACACACACACACACAGTTACCTTACTACTACCAATATGAGACGCCGCCCAGCACTCACCCAGACACAAATAAGAGAGTAACTCAGATTTGCACACCTTTTCTGGCTGGCCAAGGGTATACAGATGACACTGCTCACACTCTCCCTGTAGAGACAGAACAGCATGAGGGGATTGGGGATGTTGGTACAGCCTGTCTTAGCCCTTTTCCTCTCTGTTTTCCCTCTCTCTAAGCCTCCTGTCTGAACTCACCCCTCCTCCATGCTCAAGGTTCCGCTCCAAGACAAACACAGGGTCATCTCTTCTCTTCCACCGTCGTCAGTGCGCCATTTGGCTGGAGGGGGGAGGCATCACAAAGTCAGCACCACGTCGCGTATTTCGAGCAGGAGCGCCGAGTGTTAAAGGGAAGGCCTGTGTGTTTGTGCATACTTGCGTTAGACAGACCTGAGAGAAAAGCAGCTTTGTGTTCGCGGGCGACCACCAGCAGATCGGAGCAGGGCGACATGGACACTACACAATCCTGCAGCCAGGAGGCGCCCAGCGGTGCACTTTCCTCCTCCAACTAAAGGGCAGAGAAGAGGAGAAAAAAAACAAGCTCAACGTGCGCTCGGTCGACACGTGACAGGAGCAGCTGTCCCCATTTGAAACGGTTTGTGTCTTATTGTGGAATGAAACTCCTATGCAGTCAGCCTTCTGCAGTTCTAATAGATTCAGAGAAGAATGAGAAGGGAGAGTGGCGGAGAGACAAACCATGGCGCTAGCAGCAGGAGCGCTGTCATCTTTGTCATCTGGGTTTTCCCATGATGACTCCCAGTCGGACGTGTCCCAGGTCAGCTCGTTCTCTACCAGAGGGGAAAGGTGGTCGATCAGATACGTAGGAATAGAGATTACTGGTCCAGACTATAACTTTTCTGGCTGACCAGTGACAAACACCACGCGGTCATATTATACATAAGGTGCTGACGCTTGCGGACTTGATGTGTGTCAGTGGTAGCACTTCAAACAATTCCCCACAACTTTTTATTTCCTTGTATCTTGAAAAAAGGCGTGGTGAGACTTGATAAACTGCATACAACTATCAATATCAAAAGGAATAAGACACAAAGGAAAAACAGAGGACAGTGAGGTTTAAGGAATGGAGATGTTTCAGATAAAATGAGAGAGCAGCTATGACAGTAAATGGTGGGAGGTCCAGGCAAAATGACAGAATTCACATGGACAGCAACAGAGATGTCCCAATGCTATGGTCTATTAAAAGCCAACTGCACCAGCTGTGTGGCATTCGTTCAACGTTAAGACAGAGGGTATGACATTTCTATCATAAATACATGTAAAATACATACAGTGTATGTGTGTGGTCTTTGTTAAGTATCCTGCAGTACTGTGTGCCGATGCAGGTTCTAAGGATGACTCATTTGACAAAGGGCACAGCACTCTCATCCCCTCCTCCCTGCCGTCTCGCCTAGCTTATAATGCCCTAACTCTCACCTTGAGAGCACCCTGCCCTGGGTTACTCATCAGCCAACGATAACGTTTTTCACTACAGCAATTTAAACAGCAAATCTGCACAGGATTTTATAAAAATCAGCAATACAGTTTAATTGAATTGAACATTTGAATGTATCTGATTTGCAGACAAGCACACACACAAGACAAGGGGACCACTACTGTTTAACATGCACGCTCAATGCAAGACTGTTGTATTCATGAATATATTACCAATTTCTCCAATCCCAAAGAAATCAGCCACACTGCACTTAAATACGAAGCATGACAACTGTAAATGGCACATCACACAACACTTTAATTTATGCATTAGCCAAGTTGTTAGTTTAGTTGATGTTAAGTCTGACTCAAGAGTTGAATATATTGGGCGACTGGAAACCGACGATCAGTGCGCCTACTGTACAGGCAAAATTGCTATATGCGGTTTTGCCTTGAGGTTTTGATCACAATCATGTTTGGTGTCTAATCTTCAGCTGTTCAGGGAACTATTCCAACCTTTGCACACTGTTTTAACGTCCTTAATGTAAGTTGACAATAAGTTGCATGCAAGTAACGTTATTTGTTACCGGTTGGGTTCTTGTCCTCAGATGGGCTGGGTTTCTGGTTCTGAAACAAGAACTCTTTGACTGCTTTGAGCTCTTGAACCCTACAGAACTCATGCAAACAGCAAGACATGTCGATCAAGTTCAAACTAAAACCGATAGCTTGTTAAAAAAAAAAAAAAAAAAAAAGCCAGCTAGCGTGCTAGCCTCCAAGCTAGAACTCCAGATTGTCCTGAACGGGTCAACAACTCGTTGCAGTCTGTAGAAAAGAAACGAAGTCCCAACAAGTCCTGCTAACGTAAGCTAACGTTACAGTTAGCTAGGTAAATCGCTAACGTTACACCTGTAAGGCTTGACAATGTCCTCACAGTGTCAGTATCTTTGACTTTCCTTGAAATGTAGCTTGTAAGTATATTTTTACACGTAGATTCTGTATTGTTTTATCTATATTTCTACCTATTTACTTCACAAGATATGTTCAGATGACACATCGCAAACATGAAAAACACTGTAGCATTTCCGGGTTACGATCCAGGCTGACCAATCCTCGACCTAGGCCACTAGTTGAGCCTTCAAAATAACATCAAGCAACCAAGCTTATCATTTGAAGGCTTATCATTTAACACCTTTGTGACAACCATATCATATTGTCGAATTGTCGGTTCTTGGATTAATAAAGATTATTCTTAGAGACTAGATAGGTTTATCAATTCATATTCCCACCGTCAATTAAAGTGACATGTTGTTTTAGGCATGCATCACTAGATGGCGATAGAGCAATAAACTACACCTTTGTCAGCTAGAGCCTACGACTTTAGTTAAGAATGCAAGTGTAATTTCTGTTATTTTCTACTGCAGGTGTAGCAATAGTTAGGTTTATATTTGTGTTCATAGATCATACGCGTACATGTAAACATTTTGTAAACGTTTTCCAACATATCGGTTTTCTTTCATATAGAAACTGCAATTGTATAACAAAACAAGTGCTGTTCATTGTGAAAACAACAGACTATGTAACATATGTTTATGCCTGAGGATGCAATACTAAATAATAATATGTGTAGTGAAGAAACATTTTTAGGTGAGCATGATGAGCATCTTCCTTGAATGAGGATGGTTTCTGCAAACTCTCTGGAAGTGTGCTGAAGGCCTGTACAGAAAGGGTAAAGACGTACAAGCCAAAGGTCAAGGTAACTAACGTACTTCCTCAAAGCACACAATGTTCAACGGCCCTGATAGCAGCCGTCCATGGCATTGTTCACTACTCCCGTCCCCTTAACTCACAGCCAGGCCCCGTCATACGCTCCTGTACATGAAACAGAGGCTTGTAAACGTATCCAACCTGTTGCCAGGGCACTTCCCGCAGCTTCCCTAACCGCCCCCACACCCCTTCCACACTTGTACTCCTATAGGGGTGTCCAAATGTTTCCGTTCCGGAAGGCTGGCCGCACAAACTCAGGAAACAATTGGGTGTCAGGGAGGCAGAAGGCTGTGTCCCTCTCTCTCTCTCTCTCTCTCTCTCTCTCTCTCTCTCTCTCTCTCTCTCTCTCTCTCTCTCTCTCTCTCTCTCTCTCTCTCTCTCTCTCTCTCTCTCTCTCTCTTTAGCCATAGCAGGTTAGCTGAACCACTGTTGTTAGAGATTTTGTTGTGTCGGCTGCTACACAGCCCGTTAAAACAGCTCTCCATCTGGTTCCTCCTCTTCCTTTGTTGACGAGAAAACACGTTGGCATCGTCCAGTCCCAAGGTGAAGTTGTTGATTCAGGAGGGCGTTGGAATCAGCCATCCCAAGAGTTTATTAATATACTCATATGGGCATATACTCATATACTTTATGGGCCCTTATGTTTGGGCACAAAATTACACTCACCAGGTATATTTTACATTGATCATCAAATTACTAAGCAGGCATTCTCATGCAACAAAATGTAAACAGACCTTTTCTCTTTTGTTCAGGCCAATAAAGAGGTTATTTATATTTGTTATTGTTTATAAATACTATTTTGACTGTAATGGCATCACAAAGTTGCAGAGTTGTAGACAACATATAATTGCCACAGCTCTTCAATAAAAAGAAATCTAGTCTCAGTAAGATTTCTCCCTGCATAGATAAGGGTTAACATGTCATGTATGTATGTACATATATATTTATATATATATATATATATATATATATATATATAGATATATATAGATAGATATATATAGATAGATAGATAGATAGATAGATAGATAGATAGATAGATAGATAGATAGATAGATAGATAGATATAGATAAGACATAAAATAAAGATAGATAGATAGATAGATAGATAGATAGATAGATAGATAGATAGATATGTAAGACATAAAAAAACGACTAACAAGAGCAGCTGAAGGGGGTTTGGGAAAAAAGAACTGCCATTTGTTCCATGCATACCAATGCATGTTCCATAACAAGTCTTCACAAGATACCCTGAGATTTAAAAATATCTTTGAACAGATAAACTGGGTTAAAGCGAGCTCAAAGACTAGCACTTTTGTGCGTGAGTGAGGGTCTTTGAATGTAGTTTTACTTCGCCATTACCATGTCACGAGTAAATGCTACACATAGTGAACTCAACTGGAATCTGGGGTTAAGATAACAAGCGGGAGTGTGCCTTACGTAATCCGTCTGTTCTACCAACACACCCACAAAAACTCAAAAAATGGAAATGTACTTTTGCATGGGTCTGTCAAAGCGACATCTTCTTACAAGCCTGTGAGACGGAAAATAGGACTTATCTCAGGGATCTGACAGAAACCTGGGGACAATTTTGTCAAACACACTGAATATTATCTTGTTCACTCGAGTCTAATAGCAAATTGCAAGGCTGTATGTTAGCTTTGGCAACCACTCTTTTCCTCTGGTGTGCCTTTCAACATATCTCTGTAAGATTTCAGCCACTCATCACACTTGGTTGTCATTGTTCAGCCAATCGAAAGTAGGACATGTCCCGAATACCCTACAGGATACATCAAAGGATTTGAACAAGCACATTCCAAATTTTAATGTGAAATTACCATGCAGATAAATCCAAATCGTTCAACCACTCAGATACATATTTTACATGAGTTACATAAGTTTGTGATCTGCTTTGAGGGGTAATAACACTGATGGAATATTAAGATCAGTGTCTGTACTCAACTGTTATTCCAAAAGGTTGAGCCCAGTGGCCAACACTGCAAACCAGTACCCTAACCCAACTCCTAAAAGTTTTTGTGAGTCTTTGAGATGGCACAGGACCCCTCTTTCATCTCCACTGCCCAGAGTGATTAGTAGCACAGATCAGAACGCACATGAGCAAGCGCCATATGATGAAGATGAGTGTGTTGACGAGAACAGTTATGTGTTCAATGGTAACTCTATTTTGGGCTAGCTTCCGCTCCATCAATGGTTACATTGTGAAGTGCTTCACGAGGTCCATGAATAGTGACTCATATTCTTTTAGCACAAGAGACTCTTGAAGATGTGGTTCATTTGGTGTCTTTCATACTACCTTTCGGTCCCTTAGTTATGTGCACTAAGGGAAGCCACCAGCTCTGTAATTCTACTAACTCCCTCTATTTCACTCAAGCTTAACTACAATTCTTAAACCCAAAACACCATTCAATGTCACCATCATTGAATTTATCTCAATACATTTTGTATGTTTAGCCTGGTGCCTCCTTGTGAAAATGTGATTTGGAAGATAGAATGTGCACTGGAACATCTGTGCCACTATATAAGGGTTGCGTGTCAAGAAAGCATAAAATCATCTTAATGCTACAATGATTGTACCCAAAAGGTTCATGATCAACAAAATATAAATTCCTGTGTTTTCCATTACTCTCAGCAAATTGCCTATGTGAACCATCGCAGTTTTGGTCAAGTGACTAACCTCAGCACTTTTCAATATTATGTAAGAGTTCAGACGCTGTCAAGCAGAACAGTCTAGGCAAATCTTCATGACACAGCATTTCTGGTCCTGCTTGAAGTCTGAGGTGAAAGGTCAATTCCAACTCAAATACTTCGGAAACAGAAAAAAATTATGAGGGCAGAGAATGCCGTGTGTATTTATAGCTCAGTGCATACCCAGGCTAAAGTCATTCTGGTGACCAAGTTCAAACAATGGTGTCCATTTGTGGCCTGTGCCAACACCATCTGCCTGGTATGAACACTCTAATCTCAAAAATTTTTTAAGAGGAAAGGAATGTGACTATTTGCTTTATGAAGAAATTATCCACATAAGTTGGATATATGGCGTGTACTGGTTGTTTTTAATGGTTGTCACACATTTCTATAGCAGTTCATAGACATTACCCCACTACATTGAAGCTTAGTATAATCAACAATGTACAAAATCAACAATAACAAATGTTTTCATAACAATTAGCAAGAGGGTAAAATGGAATCACCACTGTCAAATCTAACAAAGAAACAATTAACTTCAGCGTTATAAAAAAATTGTTTATTTACAATGAAAAATATTTACAATTTGTCTCAGATTTTATGTACAAAACAAGCTATAAATGTAAATAACTTAAACAACAAAATATGCTGGAGTTATTTGTACACATGGACACATAAAAGCACTGAAATGTCTTAGGACACAAGTCAAACTATCACAACCTGTAATTTTCTGGTAATGTTGGAACAACCATTGAAATTTAAATCGGGACTTTTAGCATAACATTTCTGCACTCAAAGGCACCATAAAACACTTATGCAGGAAATGTTACACAGATAAGGACTAAAGACAAAGAAAATATAGCCGGTTATTATAAAAAGGAATGTAAATCAACAAAATAAAATCACCCAGTTTGAAGGCTTTAAGAACATTAAAGACTCAAAATTGACTCAAAGTGGGTGCACCTGTTAATTAATTTCAGGGACATATAAAAATTGGAATGGTTTAGTATTGGAAAAAGCTTATCAATACACAAACAAGAACCATACGACCACGATAACAATTAATAAATGCATAAGAGGGCATGCAAAATCTACACACACCTAAGCAGTCCTGTCTACAAAGACTGTTATTACACAGTACACTTCTTCTACACATTAACCGTGTGTCTGATATTTAGAAGGTTATTTTTAAACTGGCCAACTCCAAAGAAGCAGTCCTCGAGAGCACAACACTGCCATTACTGTGCTGAGCAAAACTGCTTTCTGTGCACAAGGCTTGAGCGCGCAAAAAGGCAGGAGATAAAGTGAAACTTTTTTTTCCAGACAACCAACAAAAGCAAAGGACTACCCAATTTCAGTAATAAGGTCTAAATGAGGTTGCATATTAACATGTAAACGAAAAAAAAAGAAGAAAAAAAATTATGGAGAGCACTCGCTTTGCTGACTCGATGTCTCGTGACTGAAATGACGTCAACGAATTGATCTGCTACAATCTGACCTTGGCTAGTCTGTATAGGATAGGCTCCAGTGGCTTATTATGGTACGAGCCCTCAAGAACAAATATAGACATAAAGGCCAAGTCTGTAGCTATTGACAGACTATGGTAATGTTAATATGGCAAATACAGAAAACATGAAAGTGAAAGGGTTGGGTATACAAAGAGAGGGAGAACTAAACTAACAAAATAGCTGCTGTTAAGCAAGACAATGGATCTAAATTGACAACTGTCACACAGAAGCAAAACAACTGCTAAGTTGACACAACCGGTTTACGTTTGCATAGCAAGGACTGCAAGAACTCTGGGAAATTACGTTTGCATAGCAAGGACTGCAAGAACTCTGAGAACTTCAAAGTAAAGGGAGGCTACAAGACAGAGTTCACGCAGAAACACAGACTTCATTCACACTCAAAACAGCACCTGGGAGTATACACAGGAAAGCAGCCTTTATACAGTTGAGTTAGTCTTTGCTCTGACGCAGATGGATCGTGTGAGAACGTGTCTCATGAGGAAGAGTGCCATTTGGGCAGGATATCCCCATTTGGAATGAAATGGGTGCAATGAGAGCCTCTCTGCCAACACTGCTCCAAAAATACAATGTGATAATATGCTGTGTTATGTCTTCACTTTCCAAGTTTACTCTAACCAGAGCTGTGGATTTACAATGTTTCACTTGCCTTGTCTTATTGTACACCAACCCTACGTATGACTTCTACAGAAGTCTAGATAAAATAATATAATAAGTCGCAGCTGATATGAACAGCCATTTTAAAGATTAGAAGGAATAAGATAAGTGAAAAGGAGTAGAAGACATTAAATAAAAAAATCCTAACAGGGGAAAATCTCCCCGCGGGACAATGGAACGCATTTCACATGTTAATTAGTGCTGACATCAACGTCCTTAGTCGGACCACACTGCAACATGGAATCCAAACGCTGTGTCTATCAATAATACATTTCCTTCATTTAATAAATATAATAAAAACACCAATATGGTGAGTATAAGTAAAGGAAAACTGAATAAATTCATAAATGAATTATATTTTTTTCATCCTTAAGTGGAATTAAGGTATGACTAAAAAAGTGTATCTGGTTTCGACGCAATTGAAACAAATTCTGGAAACTAATTTGTTCAAATAAACCGTATCAATTAAATACATGGGACATAACTTCAATTCTTATGCAATTCTCTATGTATAATCAATGTCCAAGACTGCACCTTTATGATTCAGCTAGAGGCTCAAACAGCAGGCCAAATAGATGTGGATCTAACGTTTCAACACACATTCATTGGCCTTTTCACATCCTTTCGTGTAATACACAATATTACAAATAATTCTGATAAAAGACTAAAAGATCAGTCATTGACTTTGACTGTCTGAACTGACGCGTTAAAATCCTTTGTCAGCAGTGTCCTAATACAGGGCAGGGACATGGAGCACTTGAGAACTCCAATGAGCGAGCAGACTTCCTCAGGACCCCGTGTTGTCTTCCTTAGCATATTCCTCCACCAGCATCTCGTAGGAGTGGCCATGTTCGGAACCATCGCTGGTGAACACAGACTCCTCAGACTCAAAGCTCTGCTCCTCCTTGGAGTCAGACTCGGACTCCGCGTTATCGTCACACGTGGTGACCGACAGTGTGGCTTTGGCCTCGTCGTCCTCGTCTTCCTCCTCCTCATCCTCCCCCTCAAGGCTGTTGTTCAGGAAGTTCTCCTCGTCGATAAAATTTATATTGGCATTCTGGAACTTCAGGGGTTGGTAGTCTTTGGAGTCCCACCCCCGCCGACCGGCCACGCCACAGCTCCCTGCCCTCGCCGCACCCCCTGCACCCTCAGAGTCCACATCTTTGTCCAGCTGGTTCTCGAACATCCTCCCCCTGTCCCCTTCCAGGTCACAGTCCCCCTGGTCCTCCGTCAGCAGCAGGCCGTTATCGGAGCCCAGGAGGTAATTCTTGGACTTGGAGAAGGCCACGGTGACCCGGTCACTGAAGCTGTAGCGTCTCTTCTGCCGGGGTGAGCGGTCCAGGCTGAGGATGGTGTGGCCATTGGAGGTCACTGGGTCCGTGCAGCTCTGGGAGCGGAGCATCTCTTTGGTCTTGTTGACGGCCGGGTGGCCACTGCCATTCGCCGCAGCCTCCTTCTTGGCGCCAATCTGCTTGATGAGGTCGTTGTAGCCCTCCTGCTTCTTGGACAGGAAGCTGAAGATGTTGACGTCGTTGGGCGAGGGTGGCATTCGCAGCGCGGCCTTGTGGCTCTCCTTGTAGTGCCGGTGCTCGTCCACGGAGAGCTTCCGCCGCTTCCTCCGCTTCTTCAGCGCCTTGTGGGCCTCGACCACCATGCGCACCTTCCAGTTGAAGAACAACGAGAGCCACGCCAACCCCAGGTAAATCCACACCTCCACAAAGTAACGATACAGAGTCGGGTAATCAGCATTGGGATCCACACCTGTAGAAAAGGGAAGGTAAAGTTTGAACTTGCAAATGTCCATGTAAAGGTCAAGCAAGTAGTTGGGCTCCAACTGTTGTTTCTATTTTTAAGAGGCTTGTTTGGGAGGGAGCATGGTTAGCCATAAAACCCTTTTTAATCTCCATGTTATAAAACATTCAACGTATCTTTAAGCCCTTAATCAAAAGTACACTCGATCACTGCTGCTTTAAAGATGTGAAGGGGCAAATGAAGGTTAGAAGCATGGTGCATGCTAAATTAACTAGTACAAGCTAAAAACATATGGCAAAATATATATTTTTTACATTTTATGTAACAAACGCCACTCAAATAAGAGTCTCCAAAGATTTAAGAGCAAACAACTAGATAAAAAAACAACTGGTGGTCACTAATCAAGTTATTTAAATCAATGATTCCTTCACCAGATACAAAAATCTGATTTTTGGTTTGACATCACAAATGTAGACTCAATCAAGAGCAATAGCATCAGGTTTTCATGGAGTTTTACTAATAAATAAAAATATAATTCAATACAATGTATCAGCCAAAGAAGCACATTGTGTACTGAACAGTAGCGTACCTGCAACAAGGTCCCCAAAGCCTATTGTGGTCAGAGTGACGAAGGAGAAGTACAAGCCCTCTACATACGTCCAACCCTCCTGTGACATGAACACAAAGGGTGGTAGGACCAAGTGGATCAGAATGCCCCAGACGATGAAGATAGCTGTGCAGGTAAACTGGGCTTTTCGCTGTAAGGCAAACAGATAGACATTTGGTTGATACGGGAGGTTAAAATATGAACAAAGAAAATAAGGAACTTGAAATAAATACATGGAGAAAAGCTTCTTGCTGCTTACCAGCGACAAACCTCTCTTGGTTAGGTACTGTCCCAGATGCTTGGCGCGGCCTCCAAAGAACTTGCCTAGCTCACTGATCCAGGTTAGACACAAAGGCACTCCGAAAAGTCCATAGAAGATGCAAAACACTCGTCCAGCTGAGGTTTTTGGGGCAATGTTTCCATATCCTTTTGGAAAGCAAGATGAGTCTGGGTTAATTTAGGCAGTAACGCATATGATCCTTAACACTTAATTCTTTGTTTTAGTTTTACCCAGAAATATAAAAAAATTACTGGCCACAGAAAAAAACAATTACGTTTGGAATGCAAAAGAGACGATTTTATAACCACCATTTTAAAAACTCATCTTTTCAGACGCTAAGTGACAGAGACTTGGAAGGGACTAAGAATATTTCAACTAATGGAAAATCCTGCAAACATTTAAGATCTGGAGATATGGCCTGGTGAAAACAACAGGAAAATGACTCCATAGACATAAACTAAGCCAAACTGAGCCAAAACAGTCCTGCAATCTAGGTCTTCCCCATCCCCGGTCCTATCTTATCTGCACCGTTGTACTGTACGTTTAGATTGTACAGTCATGGACAAAAGGGCAAGCAATCTATCTGAATAGCTCTTCCAGTAAGATAAGTCGCAGGTCATCAGAGAGGTTACGAAACAAAGACAGAACAATCCCGTGAAGATTTCTAGTCTCATTTCCTAGATTTGCGTGTAGAGCCTGCGATACAAATGATTCTACTGAAAGACACCGTCATCAACGATCCCTTTCAAAATGTGACCAAGACACCTACCGATCGTGGTGATGACAGTAGCAGCAAAGATGACGGCATTGGGCCAGTTCCAGTTGTTGAAGGTCTTGCTGCCCGTTATGGTGACACCCTGTCCCGCAGCATCGGACACCACCTAAAGGACGACAGCAGCAGGAGGAACTTAGAGGTCTGGAATTTGACTGGAGGTTAAACTGGCCGCCTCCCAGCATTCCTCTGCACACAAACAAACAAAATACAGGATAAACACACTTATTCCACCAAACTGTCATCGACAAGAGGAGTATCCAGTTTTGGTGAGCCTACGGAGCAGGACAAAAAGGGGGGGGGGGGGGGGTTGTTGTTTTCTAAGCCTCATATTTCCAGTCACATTCTTCCTGTGGGCAATTGATGTTATGTCCAGAGTCACTGATGAGCGGACCATATCCAGGGTCAACAGCCTCTGACCTGAAGGGTGTGCAGTTCACACATGTGGAGGAGCACGGCAAGACTAAACAACCACCTTTTGGCAATCACGTGGATAGAGAGACCAGGTGGGCCGCTAAGTGGGCCGTCTTTTAAACAGGATATTGGCTGGCACGGGTCCCAGCTCGGTCTTCATGTTGTATGGGAACTCCTATTTTCCACTTACTCCTTGACTCACTGACTAAAATGTTCTGTTAGTTCTGGAAATATGTATAGAATATGGCTGGGGTGGAACATCTAACTTCAACGGGTGCTTTAAGACTGCCATGCAACATCAATGATCCCAAAAACCATTGCAAAGGCAAGTTTTGATTAGCATTCGAGCCTGTGAGTATTCCGATATAATTTACATTATAACTGTTGCAGTAAAGAGGAAAGGATACAGAAGATTAATAATCATTACCCTCTTCAGCCTGCACATGCTTGGACAGACCACAGCCTAAATTTAGCCTCTTCTGGCAATATGCAAAAACCCAGTCTAGGTGTGCTGGGTAAAGCATTTACCCGCTCCCAAGCTATTCATTTATTCCAACTGTGCTTGAGGGGGGAAATGTACAGGGGTTAGAAAAATATCCTTGAGCCTACAAGTACTGGAAGATGTTGAGTTCTTTAATAATAAGGGCTTGTGACAGCTGAGCTCTATAATTACACAAGCACACTGAAAAGCGGAGCCTTCTTTTGTCCACTGAAATCTCAAAGACCTCTCCATCAGGCCTTGTGAGAAATGAAGTGCTCAACTTCAAACAAACGCACAAAACACAAAGGTCACTACAAGTGAAACCACTTGGCCAGATGGCCTGTCTGACCAAGGGCAGAGTAACCTGCTCAACAAATTCCGGCTCTAATGATTGGCATTACCCCAGACCTTAGACCTACCAAACTGAAACGTATGCATGGGGGTGGATTGCTTTTTTTATATATATATAAATACAGCGTTGAAGTTGTGTTCTTTTGTCAGCTGAGGTGGAGTCAGTGTGTTTGGTCACCAGAACCCAAGCGGTGAGAGAAGGAACACCTGTTGTTATCGAGGGAAAAGTCATTTTCACAGATTAAAAGTCAAATATTATGATTGGTCAGGCTACAATACAAAAGGTGGTCTTGTGGTATCATTGAGGCCAGAAAACCATGTTGAATTTAACCTAATAAAGTTTGTCGAACAGGTTTCGCCTTTTTGCTCCCAGGCGAGGAACTGAAACACTACATTACAGCACATGACAAGAAAATTATTTCTCTATGCAATTCCATTTTCCTTAAAGCCACTATAGGCAACATTTTTCTATTAACGTATTATCAATACCATTCTATAGTTTGCACATTGTAATGTCTATGGGAGAATGAGAAAAAAATAAAAAATCGCCCTTTAGATCAGTCCTCTTGAAGTCTCAATATTCAATATCAAAGTTGTCTGCCGCCGGGCGTGATCTCCCACGTATTGGTTAGTAAACAAATAATTGTAGAAACAAAGAAATACATTCCATCTAATTAGATCTGCAACCGACGCACTTACTGTCTGAAGCCTTTCTCTGCGGGTTAAAATTAACTTTACCAAAGGGAGCTGTGTTCATGTACAAATAGCAGATACAGAAAAGTAAAAGAATTACTGGCAAGAAGGGAAAGGTTTCCATTTTCTGTAAAAAAACTAAAACAAAAAACGCCATAATATGACCGACAAAACAAATTACTATATTTGTGTGTGGACAAAAGTTGTCTAATAATGCCTCAAAGGCTCTGCAGACATAGAAAATATATTTTGTAGCCTACCAAGAAAGGCCAAACATAATTTATATTAAGGCATTACATAATTTTTTCTAGATCCAAGAGAAGAGGTTATAAGAGCTATCTAATATGCAATGGGTCCAGGAAGGTCACACCACCAGGTCACAAAACGTTGGCAGGTCAACTAAAGGGCAACCACAGTTCAACTGAGGTTGACAATATCCCTGAGAACGCCCCTGTGAGCACAAAGGCTGCCTGACAAACATAAAAGAAATGGTTTGTGTTTTCATCCAAGCACAGAGCCCTCTTATAAGAAGAAGTCTAGAAAGTGACAACACCATCTTAGACTGAGACGGAGGGAATGACAGAGAACCACAGAGGCCTACTAACTCGTCTAGGTGGCATGAACCAGGAAATAGTATTGACAGTAAAAACAATATTTTTCTAAAGAACCAAAATTCAATGGAATTGCTGGAAGGGAATTTTCTGTGTTGCGCAACCTTTATTTAAAAAGGACATGACTAGTTTCAAACGCTCTGCGAATATCTATAATAGTGAAACAATACATTCTTCCAATCCTCAAGTTTTTGGTATTGGTCATGCAGTTTCCTAAACACATCAATGGCAAAGAAAGAAAAATGGGCTTTACATCACAGATGCAATAGCGAGTGAGGCACTAACCTGAAGACTTCACATCATACAAACACTATCTAATAGTTATGCATGCCCTCTTTACAGTAAAGCCTCCACTCCCATAATAAAGACTGGGGAAATCCAATTCTCTTTCAGATAACACATGCAAAGCATGATGAAATTCAGAGAAACGGATACTTCGTCAAGGAGGAAGAGACGTTGGAAAATGCCTGTTGGGTGAAATACTGGACAAATTATAGAACTTGTACAGCTAATCTTTAGTTTGTCTTTCCTAAACTGCAAATAATTTGGGGCCGGAGTTCGATGGTGAAGTATGTTTAAAATCCTTACCCAAAGTCTAGGCCAAAAGGTCCCAGATTCCTCTGATGTCCAACAACTGTATAAAGGAAAACAGGTTGGCCAATCCTTTTCAACCAGATAAACAAAGCTTGTTATGGAATATCAACTTTTCTAAAGTGCTGTGTGATGCTGGTCACCCGTTGTGGCTTACCAGTGTAGACACCCCTCTGAAATCTAACAAACGTACGCCATTCTTTACTGGGTGTGTATTTCAGAAATTATCCACCGTACACAACTGATGTGCGCCACCTAACAACCTCTGTCACAGACATGCAGTCTAAAAGCAAGGGAGTTGATAGCAAGGTCAGGTTTTCTTCGCACTGGTAAACCACTTGATGGCCACTGACATAATGTCCTAAACAGCAGGACAGGGATGGACGCAATTGTGGTGGGAGTTAAAAATGCGACGCCTTCACTGAAGACACGTCTACAAGCATGTACAGGTATCAGTTTGAGGCTTTGCAGACTACTTCAGTATCTGCGACAAGTTCTCATTGGGAACACTGATAATACCTATGGCGTAGAATCCATGCCACTTTCAAATGCAATCACTACAGTCGAACAACATGAAATACAATACAATACGTAATATTAGGGTTAGGTTTAACTTTAGTGACGTTAGGGAACGTTTCAAAATGAAAAGCGAAACCATCATTAAATTGTTTTCATAGCTGAATCTCTACCAAAAGAGTATGTGGGTATTATATTTCATGTTGTTCGACTGCAATGATTGCATTTTAAAGAGGCACAGATTCTGCTCCACAAATACCTCTGGTTTTACAAGTATTCATGCTGAATGCATCCCAACCGGTGTTCATTTCTGTGGTCCAATGACAAGCTATTCAAACTAGCTACTGACAAAATGCTGAATGAAGGAAAACTATTCAAACTGTGACAAGAGCACCCCACCGACCAAGCCTAACGTTGGAGCATGATGCACCAGCATTGTTTGATCGAAAATGTTTAGAGAGAGACAATAAAAAACAAATCGTCATTATTATAGTTAATAGTTTGAGTGCTACAAATTAAGTAATTACATAGTGATAAAAGTGAGTGCTACAAATTCAGTAATTACATAGTGATAAAAGTGAGTGCTACAAATTAAGTAATTACATAGTGATAAAAGTGAGTGCTACAAATTAAGTAATTACATAGTGATAAAAGTCGTCTGTTGTTTGGTTAGCACATGGTCAGGAAGATGCAGTCAATGGTAAGGTTTCTTCAATGACTTATCTAAAACCTCTTTTTGATTTGACTAGGCCAACATCAACGCTGTCTTATTTAACTTTCAAATAAAAGGATACTTCCTTGGGGTATTGTTAATCCTAAATATGAAATAGTGCAGAGAAAACAATAAATAAGCAGTCCCGGCAGATAGATGTACACACCAACCATATTCCTGAATAGGCTTAACCACAGACTGCGTTACAAAGAGGGATTGCAAAGACCACATGCCAATGCAAAAGTTCCCTAGTGCAGGGTTGGTGGCCTATGGCTACATTATGATAACTGAGATGTGGCAAAACCACAATGACAAACTCCAACTGTTATCAGGACAGCTGCTAGCCAAAGAGAGATCTCCAGTTTGTAAGTACTTTTCCACTCTGCATTAGCACACAAGGTTGTAGTGGCTGGCTTATTGAGAAACAGCTGCTAGCGCGACTGACTAAGAGGGTCACAAAGATATCAGCTATGTATGTCAAACAGTATTTCAGAAAATTGCCAGGTCAGTAGGCCTATAGAAATGGGGACAGGGAACCGGTAGTTTTAAGATGGTGCAGGAAATACTACTGTATTTTGAACAGCATGCCTTCCACAATCCACAAACAATATCCATGGAAGTGGTACAATTTTTTACGATGCACTTCACAAGAAAGACAAAACTCTACAGAAGAGGAATTGACACAAGCACCAAACATCAAAAAGATGTCGCCAGCACAAGCCATGTCTAAGGTGGCATGCTAGTCACATAGTCAGGGCTATCCCTCCTTTTCACTTCTCCTTTTTCCCGCCGATCTGTCTTACATCAGACATGTGACAAGTGTGTTTGCAAACAAGAGCTTGGACAATAAAAAAAGCTTTCACTGTTATTTAGCTGCCCAAACACGATTAGTCATTGTCGAGTCAGCTTCACAAAAGGCTGACATGACAAATGCAGAGGACATACCATTACATTATGTCAAACAGACTGTTGAAACTGGCCTACCCACCTTATCAATCAATGTCATTTGATGTCTTCCTTTTACATCTTTCATAACTTTTTCACTAGTCTAAGGCTTATTAATGAAGATATACCCCAGAGTACAGACATGTTTGAATCATTGCAGTTTATGCTTGCTATAGGACCAATTTTATGCCATTCACACGAGTTCAAGGTCAAGATGATATCACCTATACACATTTATTGGCTTTTGGTGGCTCCAGGCAAGCAATTAAAATACATACCAGAGAAAGGTACAATAACAAAAACATTGTCAGCATATTGCCAGATATCACGTGATTAAATTAGGTGACCAATCACTAGCTTTAATCTTGGGCATTTGCCAACATTTAGTTTGGTAAACAAAAAACAGGAGTGTTTCCATTCATGTAACATATCCTTAATTACACAAAACAAAAAAGACTCACTGGTTAAGGACCAACATGGTTTCGTTGTAATGTTTACGTGGATACTTGGCTCCATGGCCGGATCGCTCCTTTGTCATTTCAGTTACAAATTAATCTATAACCTGTGACACTTAGACTGAGCATTTCATCTTGGAAACAAGTCATTGATGATCCTGACAAGTGCACCTTAACGTTCCTTCGGTTGACAAAACAAGGCATGTTTGTAAGCATAGGCGATGAGAAGATTGTGGCCCTTACTTGGTCATGCTGCTGAAAACTGTCTTGCGGGCATGTGAATGAATGCATGCGAGTCAAATGGCTGTTCAATTGGTGTGACCTTTTCATCAACTGGTTGTAAGTCTCTAGTTCCATCATGAGCACATCGGTTTGTTAAATTTGTTTTTATGTGCTGAACTTAAACCCACCACCTGCCTCATTGAGCTTTTACAACAGCCACTTAACCAATGAACATTGACGGGCAATAAAATCCTATCTTAAAGAGTGACCACTTCAAGGCTCTTGTTAGGAGTAGTAAACTCTTTGTTAGTAACGTTCAAGTAGAAAATTGACTTTTTTTTTCATGAGAGCTCCCTTCCCTGTTTAACACGGCTCATAAAATGTCTATCGCACACAGGCTCCGTCAGTATTTCCATAATGGAAATGTAACTTCTTCCGTTAAAAGAAACGAAAACGGAAGGAGCGTTGCCAAATTTGATAACATTTATGTTGCCCAAAAACGAACGTCTGCTTTAATATTTAGATCACAGTAGGAACAGACTGTTTGACCATAAGAAAAGGCTGACCGTCAGAGGGCCAGGCGTACTTCCCAGTGGCGGCTGTACTACTACTTGGTCAACACAGCAGCAGAGGGACGCAGTTGATGGCTAAGCTAACAGGAGTCTGTGAGGCTCTTTTATTCATTGACTGAGAAACAGGAAGGTAGTCCACAATCCCTATAATCATTTACACTGCAAGCCGGGTCTATATATTCATGCTGTTATTTTCTTTAAAACCGACACACAAGAGTGGGAAACTTGTTTGCAAATGGGCCCTAAAAGGTCCAACTGCCGTCTAGAAAGAGTTACTAACCCCGATTCCAACAGCTGCAATACAATGCCACTGTGCAAGAGCAGACCTGAGACCTCCACCATTTCAATGATGTGTCCTTTTGTGTGTCCTTTTGTTTAGCAAAGGTACCATGTGTGGGACAGGAGGCCCTGCATACATATCCCTTAGATTGTAAGCGTCTGTGTGTGTGTGTGTGTGTGTGTGTGTGTGTGTGTGTGTGTGTGTGTGTGTGTGTGTGTGTGTGTGTGTGTGTGTGTGTGTGTGTGTGTGTTGAGGGGAGGGGGGTGTTGCCAGAGGGCTGTGTTGGCCAGAGGGATGGGGGTGAGAGGTAAGACGCAAGTTGAGGCATGTGCCCCATCCAGTGTGCTCATATGGTCTGTCAATACAGTCTGCTGTGAATAATAGGATGAATCGTTTTTGCATAATTGGGCCATGGTCATGTATGGAGGTTCTAAAATCAATGTCAGAGGTAACAAATAACATACGTCACAGCACAGCCCTCGAATACCCACTTGACTTGATTGAAATTAATTAATACTGTTCCCAGCGCCAACACATTTTATAGTTGCTTTATAGCTAGGAGTCTTCTCTTCTCTTTTTACAAGAAATGATATCTGCAGACTTTGGGCAATAAAACGTTAACAGATAATTTTAAAGGTTGCCAAGTCAGAAGTGTACACACATAATTTCAGGCAGTGTAACCATCAGAACTCAGCCCAGTCTGATCCTTATTCAACACTTTTGGTACATTTAGGTAGTTTTGTTTAAGAACAATTCTAAAAGGTTACAACTCAGCAAACTTGAACTTTATTAGTCAGACATCTCAAATCGTTTAACAGTCCATTGTAGGCCTACAACAATGCCAGAGTCGTAAACAATTCTTACCATCACAAAAACAGTGATTGTTGTAAACAACCATGATTTTGTATTTGTTGGGGGAAAACATTGTGACAAATGTATTATTGCATGCCACTAGATTGCTTCAATTGGTGATTTTTCAATATCATACCTCCAATATTTTGTCCAGGTCATCTGTCGTCAGACAAGGAAAGTCTTCAAGTATTTTTTCCTTTTGTGCACTATACTGTTTTGCAGCGAGCTTCCAGTTAGGTTCCTCTAGAACTTGAAAAATTGCTGCCCCAATGGACAGATAAAAGATTATTGCAGAAGTTAACAAGGGACCTTTATCTACCATTATGCACTCTACTCTGAGTTCGCACTATAGGGGCCCTACACACAACAAATGCCGACCTAGGAAGATCTCATGACAACGTTTTTAAAAGGATTTAGTGTTTCTTCCGCACAAGTTTCTTGAAAGACTATCAACACCACTCTTATTAACATTAGTACGACAAAATATAACCAACAATTGGTCATAAATGTAATTGAATCACGCGACCTATTAAGCAGTTGATAAAGTTCCGATAGTGAGATATCCTTCAGCGGTACTGTTTTCTGTCCACGTGCGGCGTCAGTGTAGTGGCTGCCCCGACAAGACTACTCACAACTAAGTAGCCAAATATTCGTGGGAGTGGAGACGAACTGTGAAGATCCGCCCAAAGACTAAAGTGACAACAGTTTTTTTTCAGGTGAGGGGGTTTAGTTGTTGAAAGTGGCAAGCAAAATAGTAAAGCTAGTAAGCCACATTTTCAATGATTTAAAAACTGTCATTCCATTTTTTAGAAGTTGTCCAATATAGTCTGACTGACCTTAATAAAAATAATCTGCAGTGTTACACACAGCCACTAACCGTGCATTTAAAAAATCGGCATGACATCACTAAATAACTTATTGAAATATGTGTATCCCCTACTTGCCGAATGGATTAAAATATATTTGTTGTACACTTATGGAACTACATGCATGTTGACAAACCAAATTCGCGAAACTTGATCAAAACAAACAGCCTAGATATTTCTTTTATTTAGGCACGCCAGATGTATTTCCCAATGCGCAAACATTATATCTTACAATTGGATTTTTTATTAGATTTGTTGTGCATAATTCTGTCAAGATGTGATATATGGCGTCTTATTCTAACCAAGTATTGGTTGTATGTGAAAGGTGACATCTATAGACTGGTCTAGACTGACTTGTAAATACAGTTTTAAGCAAGAACAAATTAAGTTTAAACAGAATGTTAGATGGATTGAATAATCAACTAGGGATCAATTATACTATAGGGTATTTTTATGCCGAACTGAAATTTATTTCAGCAGCAAAGAGTAAGTTGAATGATAAAACTGAAATGTAATACCTGAAGGTTGTTGTAATGATAAACCAAATGTACATGGACCTTACTAGAATAATATTGTGGATGGTGATTTACATAATATTTATTCTAATCAAACTGTCATCGTAAACTGCTTTAGTGATAGTGTGTGTGTGTGTGTGTGTGTGTGTGTGTTTGTGTGCGGGTGCGTGTAAGCTGTGTGTGTGCGTGCAAGGTGTGTGCGTGAGTGCACAGGCTTTATTTTGCCCTCCCTACAGGTTGTGATGTGAATTGCCCTACACTCTCATTAATATGATTAAAATGTACAAAAGAATGCTTGAAATTCTCATTGGTTCACCACACCTGCTACTTCAAATATTTTACCTGTATGTAGACAATAGGCTAGACCTTGAGTTCAAAAGTTCTGTGGTTGTAAAAGAACCCAACCGTCGGTGTTAAAAGAAAATCGAATCTAATCATACAAGTCTTTCAGCGTAATCTAGTCAAGTCCTACCTGCAGCAGTCATGTCAAGTCACAACACATATCCTGCCTTCTACTAAAAGTACATGTTAAAGGGATAGTTAGTTAAATAACTGTATTGACCACCTTTTACTTTTTCATGTCAACTCAGTTCACCAAAGAAAATGCACTTCCTTCCAAACATCTCCATTTGTTGAACTCAGAAAGAAGGGGCAGACTTAGACTTATGTAGCTTTATGTAGGATAAGGTCATGCTTTTCGCTTATTGTAAAAAGAGTAAAGAGTGTTCTTGTTTTGGTTTAAACTTAAACATTGTACTGCATTGTATTGTTTGCTTATTTGTCTGGAAAAATCTCATTATTTGTATTAAATTTGCAAATAAGTGCTCCCATGGTGTTTAAACAGTAAACTGACTCTATATATAGGGAGAGAAAGATAGATATATAGTATATTGATTCAAAACAAAAACATTAAGTAATGTATCTTTTAAAGTTAAATACATGTTTTACTTACATAACTTGTATCATCTCAGGAAAATGCATGACATTTTTCTATTGAGTATGCATTAATTGTTTCTGTTGAGTATGTTGAATGTTATTGTTTCAAATTTGAAAATGCTCTAGCATATTACAGTACATTCCCAATTTACAAAGGATTGCGACAACTGACTCTCCACAGACCATTTCTGCCTCTTAACTTTACATATAAAATTATGTTTTTATTATTCATTGTTCAACCATTGTCCCTATACTTTGACTGTTTTGACTGACTGAAAGACATATTTACCAAGTGCTCTGGTTGTTCTTGAAATTACGTGACAGTATGCTTTTTTTTCAATAAGTGGTAAACCTGATTTTATAGCTCATGCATAAGCAACTCCTCTACTGCTCATCTCCATCTGTTCAACAAAATGCTTTAAAATGATTTACAGAGAGTCCAATTTTAAACTTTGCCCCCAACCGAGGTATCATTCTCTTGGTGATACCTGGTTGCACTACAATGTACATCAGACATGAGCCATTAAAAAGTCCCAGATTTTCAAGCCAAGCATGACTTATCGGTTTTGTGCGGTACTGAATAGAACAAACAAGAGAACAAAGAGCTTGTCAATTAACTAGCTCCATTTTGGTGAAACTGAAAATAATTTTTTCAACTGTCAAGCCTGTCCAGTTTCTTTTGTTGTTGTTGTTGTTGTGGTTGTTGTTGTTGTTTCAAACCTAGTACATACAAACCTAGAAACATTCTCCAGGATAATCAAAGGCAAATGACCTGACATCTGATGAGAAGTTTATCAATGAGAAGAAAGACAACAGACATTTTTGCTGAATCCAAACCATGCATGCCATGTATTTACAGAAAGTCAAACTTGTCATTTCCGAAGGGTAATTGAGGCATAGAGAAAGCTGAACTGTGCTTTTAGAGGATTTAACACAATTCTTATGTAACTGAACACTTTGCTGACATAATCCCATTTAAAGCAACACCAAAGGACACGAACCACCTTTGCTCAGTCAGCTGACAGTTGACCTTATTATAATGTGCAATTTGGATGCCATGCCTTGGAACCATGATTGGTAATGTCATAATAAATATATTACCAATACTTATCTAAAATCATACTAGTAATCTAAGATTATAATAGTCGTGTGTAGGCTAATTACCTTGATCCATGTTGCTCTATATCTTAAGAAGTGGCATAGCTTATGTAAACAATTATTAATTACAATTTGTTTAGAGAATTCTCAGAAGCCTAGACTTTGACTTTCTTGAACAAATTATCTTAAAAAGTTAAAATAAGTAAAAACAAAGAAAGACGGAAGAGTATTTAGTATTTAATAAATATTTAATATTTTGTGAAGGACTTCAGTACTTACCACTTATGAAAGTCCCTCACTCAAAGTCACTCACTTTGTGCAAGTCATTATTTGCACTCATTCTTTCCACCTTTGCTGTATTTACCGGAGCGATTAGACTATCGTAGATAGATATTATACACGGTTTAAAGACTGCAAGTACGATTGGAGTCGTTGGAATATACACTTGTGAGTGTGTGTGTGTGTGTGTGTGTGTGTGTGTGTGTGTGTGTGTGTGTGTGTGTGTGTGTGTGTGTGTGTGTGTGTGTGTGTGTGTGTGTGTGTGTGTGCGTGCGTGCGTGTGTGTGTGTGTGTGTGTTTGTGTCTTTATATATTTATTTAACTTGTAACAAATGTTTGTGAGACAAATGTCCTTGCATTGAATGTTCTTTTAGTGCAATTTGACAAACATAAAAGAGATTTAAATGGACATATCAGTCTATTCCTTAAGGAGGAAATCAGTCACAAAAAAATCCTCAACCAGCTTAACCAGTAGACAATGGTATTTGATGAACACAGGTGTTTTACCCAGACAATACACCAGTTACCCAAATAACTCCATAGCCCAACAGGTGCTCAGGTCAGCTACAGCAGTGTACCTGGTTCATAATTTACCCCAGAGGAGATTTGTTTAACATTGCTGTGACAGCAAAAGGTTTCTTGTGTGAACAAGATGTCGAGCGTATGCTAAATTACCGTAATGTAATGGAATGGAATGTAACATCTCACACTTTGAATAATTTCTGCGATACTCTGCTGTAGGCCTACACATTTCAGCAAAGATTTGGTGCCTGTTTGTTTAAACCAAATAGCAATATAGTTGATTTGGATGTCATCCAAAATTCAGAAGCTTTCATCTCCTTTTTTTTCCAAATTAAGTTCACTGCTAAAACCAAAAATTATCAGTTAAACCTCCTAAATAGACTGTCTATCACTGTTATCATAATGTTAAATGCTTTCATACTTTGCACATGTCATTTCTGTCCTGTTGTATGATCTTTTGTGTGGTTCAATTCTAGATACATTACATAGAAATATGTTGCTATTATTAACCGGGTCTACATGCTTGACCTCGTGAAAGGAAGAAAATACTGTTTCCCAGTCCCATTGTTGTTTTTGTTTATGTGTCTGAGCTTCCACTTTCTGGAAGGAAGCCGACGCAATCAGCGAGCTCATTTACAACTGGTCTATTTTTGATTCTTTCACACCCTGGCACCATGTATGGATGCTTCCACTTTAGATCCCAGGAAGGAAAGTCTCAAAGAAATATGAGTTAATTTAGTTGTATTGTCTTAACTCTTTTTGTGAGCCCTCAATCTGTCTATGTGCCATTTTCTGTGACAGCAAGAAGTGTCTTCCCTGAGCTAACAAACAGCTGTCTCACCTTATTGGACCAAACCGGCACATTGTCTTCCTGGATTAACTATGATACTGGCCATCCAATGAGAATCTTTGTATGTTTCACAGAGTACATCGAGTACAAGAGAGAGGACAAAAGGAGATGTTCATTTGTTTGGGTTGTATAAACGCATCAGTGGTGCAAATTTGGTGGAAAGTCCTCACAGCTAATGTGGGCATCACTTGCAGAATAGTTGTTTTTCTTGCACGAAGGGCCTACTTAGTCTTTTATTGTCGGTCCCAGTAGTATGAATCCCAGTTCTCTAGCACGCCACAACACCCTGTTAGCGTTTGGGAATTAGCATCAGGAAAAACCCCGGAATCCCAAACCTATCATAGCTTTTCAAACTGTCGACCAATGGGTCTGGTCTTCAGCATTACTCTGCATTATTAGTCACATTATGGTCAAAACAAAACAAAAAACAACAACGTAATAACATCTATCTAGGGGAATAATCTCAATGGTTCAGCAGCCATGTGAGATTATCACTAAATTACAAATGTGAGCATGCAACAAACTTAATAAAAACTTGTTCAATAAATTCCCATAAGACCCAGGTCACAAGTTCCTTTCCCAAACTTGAGGGCATACATGGTATGTAATAACTTTGGATATATTTATATGTAGGCACGTTTAGTGAATCTGTTTTTTTTTCCAAACAAATCTAAGGATAATGCTTGTGTCCTGTTCTCAATTTTGCAGCCACATGGGACCTCATCTGTTTATTTCATTTGTTTTTCTTATAAAGGGCTTCATAATAGTGTGTAAGGAGCTTTTGAAGAGACTATCCAATCCCTAACATTAAGCCCCCTGTGGGTTCAACACACCTGTAGACCTATGATGGTCCGATTGTGGTATATCTTGCATAGTTGTCTTTATTTAAGTATTTTATAAGTCTATTAAATGTCATTATACAGGATGAAAGAAGTTCAAAATAAGATAAGGAGTTCTGCACAGGATAAGAAGTTCAGGATACTGTACCGTTTTGGGGAGAAGAGGCCATTGATTTTGAATAGAACTTTGTGCCAGTTCATTGACACATGCCAGTGGCCGGTATTTACACTGACGAGGAAGTTGTGACGCTGCCACATTTCTGTGGAACCATAGATGTATAGTGGTTAATTTGATAAATGACTGAGAGCATGGTACCCTTAGGCAGCATCCATGGGGTTTAGTTCTTTGAAAAACTAGTTTTTCTTTTACTGGAACACTATTGAAGTGTTCAATTACAGTTTTACAACCCTGCTTGGTATAACCTTCCTTTTAAACACACCCAAGAACTCATTTCATAATTAACACTTTATTTTCTCCCTCTTTCTCTCTCTGTGCAGACACTTACTCACGACCAAAGGCATTTCATTGATGCCTAATGACTTAAATTGTCTCTCCAGACTTCGCAAATTAGCGGTGTTTTACCTGCTCCTAACTGCACTGATCATTCAGAGCTGCACTGCTTTAACATCCTATAGCAGACAGGAGCTTTTGGACTTTCGAATACACTATTCTGACAGTTTCTAGCCGATCTTCAACTCATCCCGGAGATCTCCAGAACACCGGAGGCTGCCCACTCTTCTCGGCCGAGCGGAAGTGGTCGCAGACGGCGTCGAGACCGCAAACAAAGGCGGGGTAAGCGCGGAGGGCTACGAGCTAAGCTAAAGCTAACACCGCATCGGCTCCCTTACCCAGTATTTTCCTCGCTAATGTCAGGTCTCTGATGAATAAGATGGACGAACTTCGACTCTGCCTTACCAATAATAAACGGATTATGGACGCAAACGTCATGATTTTTACAGAGACATGGTTAAGTAGCCTTATTCCGGACAGTGCTATTGAGTTAGCAAGACGCCACACTCACCGTGCTGACAGAACGGCAGATGGCTCCGGTAAAACCAGAGGCGGAGGACTGTGCATTTACATAAACAAAGCTTGGTGCACTAACTCTGCCATCACCGAGAGACACTGCTCACCTAACGTGGAGTTTCTCATGGTAAAATGCAGACCCTTTTACCTCCCAAGAGAGCTCACATCGGTCATAGTCACTGCTGTATACACACCACCGGATGCTAATGCTAAGCTAGCAATGAAAGAACTATATGCAGCCATTAGTAAACAGCAGACAACGCATCCAGAGGCTGCCTTTATTGTTGCGGGGGACTTTAATCACTCCAACCTGAAGACAGTCCTCCCCAGACTACATCAACATGTTTCCTGCCACACTAGAGGGAATAAGACACTGGACCATGTTTACTCCAACATAGCTGGAGCTTACAAAGCTACACCCCTCCCCCGCATAGGTCAGTCAGACCATCTCTCTATCTTTCTCACCCCCAAGTATTCACCACTCATCCAACGTGTGGAACCTACAGTGAGGACAATAAAAGTGTGGCCTGAGGGAACAGACTCTTTGCTGCAGGACCGGTTCAAACAAACAAATTGGAATATGTTTGCCACTCAGGCAACCTGTCACTCCCATACAGACATTGAGAGCTTTGCTTCCTCTGTACTGGACTACATCTCCAACACCATAGATAGCGTCACCACTCAGAAACAGATCACCATGTACCCAAATCAGAAGCCCTGGATGAATAGGGATGTTCGTCTCCTACTAAAGGCCCGCAACATCGCCTTCAGATCGGGAGATTCACAAGCCTACAATACAGCCAGGGCCGACCTGAAGCGGGGCATCAAGAAGGCCAAGCACTGCTACAAGCTGAAGGTTGAGGGGCACTTCTCCAGCTCCAACCCCCGACGTATGTGGCAAGGCATTCAGGCCATCAGTAACTACAAGCCCACCAACCCCGCCCCCCCTTCCTCCGATGTTTCCTTCCTCAATGAGCTAAACAACTTCTATGCTCGTTTTGAGAAGGACAACCAAGTACCGGCAATAAAGGCAGAGCTGACTGCTGACCACCCACCCCTAACACTCTCTCCCACTGATGTCAGAGCAGTGTTGAGCAGGATTAACGCACACAAAGCTGCAGGCCCTGATGGCATCCCTGGACGCGTGCTCAGAGCATGTGCTGGTGAGCTAGCGGGGGTCCTGACGGATTTATTCAACCTGTCCCTGGCCCAGGCTATTGTGCCGACCTGCCTCAAATCTACCTCTATTGTGCCGATACCGAAACATTCCACCCCAACTTGTCTCAACGACTACCGCCCAGTAGCACTCACCCCCATCATCACAAAGTGCTTGGAGCAACTGGTTCTGGCACATCTCAAATGCTGTCTTCCACCTACCCTGGACCCACATCAATTTGCCTACCGCAAGAACAGGAGCACAGAGGATGCAGTCTCCATTGCACTGCACTCTGTCCTCTCACACTTGGACTATAGGGACACATACGCCAGAATGCTATTCATAGACTTTAGTTCAGCATTTAATACTGTCATCCCCTCTAAGTTGATCACCAAGCTCAAAGACCTGGGCATTGGAGCTTCCATCGGGAACTGGTTATTGGACTTCCTGACCAACAGGCCCCAGCATGTTAAATTAGACCATCACTGCTCCTCCACTCTCATGCTAAACACGGGTGTACCACAAGGCTGTGTGATGAGTCCGTTCCTCTACTCCCTATTCACTCACGACTGCAGACCTGGACATAATTCCAACACCATTGTCAAGTTTGCAGATGACACCACAGTAATTGGCCTCATCAAGAACAACGATGAGTCGGCCTATAGGGAGGAGGTGGATCGCCTGGCTGCGTGGTGCGGCGACAACAACCTCCTGCTCAACACCAAGAAGACCAAGGAGCTCATAGTGGACTTCAGGAGGAATGCTGACACTCATCCACCCATCCACATCAATGGTGCGGCAGTGGAGTGTGTGAACAGCTTCAGATTCCTGGGGATCCACATCTCACAAAACCTCACCTGGACAACCAACTGCTCCAACCTGGTCAAGAAGGCTCACCAGCGGCTCTTTTTCCTGAGGAGCCTGAGGAAAAACCACCTCTCTTCAGACATCCTGGTGAACTTCTACCGCTGCACCATCGAGAGCATCCTAACCAACTGTATTACAGTTTGGTATGGGAACTGCTCTGTCGCGGACCAGAAGGCGTTGCAGAGGGTGGTGAAAACCGCCCAGCGCATCGCTGGAGCCCCACTTCCTGCTATAAAGGACATCTACAGGAAGCGTTGTCTTAGGAGGGCCATAAACATTAGAAAAGACTCCTGCCACCCAGCACATGGACTGTTTGCCCTCCTGCCCTCTGGGAAGCGCTACAGGAGCCTACGGACCAAGACCACTAGGTTCAGGAACAGCTTCTTCCCCACAGCTGTCTCCCTGCTGAACTCTGCCCCCCATGCCCCACCCCACCCCTAACACATATACACACGGATCTGAGCACCAGGACTCTACCAAGTATCATTGCACTACTGTAGATATGCTGTTTATAATGTAAATCATTTTCCCTGCACTACTGTACATACAGTATACTATATATTCTGTAGATTATGTAAATCATCCATTGCACTGTACTGCACTGTACATACTGTATACTTAACATTCTGTAGATAATGTAAATCACCCACTACTGTACACTACTCATATCGTAATTTATTTATACTGTTATCATAGCCTGTTCATAGACATAGATATAGACACTGCACATATGTATATCTTTTATATCATTTCATACTGCACTTTGTAAATTATGTTATTTAAACACTGCTAAAAGCACTTCTGGTTGAGATGCAATCTGTATTTCGTTGCTTTGTACTTGTGACATGCGCAATGACAATAAAGTTGAATCTGAGAATCTGAATCTAAATTGCTGCTGTTGACTAATAGGATTGCCCTGTAACGTTATTTCTTAAAGGGAAATGTGAAGCACTGACGAAATTATAACTTTGCCTTAAAGTTTATATTAACTAGCAGCAGTGGACAATACTTTTGTCTTTGCTCGTCGTGTGTCAGCAAGTGTATTTAGATATGTTGATATCTACAGAGTTTCTGTATACCTTTAATAAGTTCTTACATGGCTTTTAAGTGTGTTTTGGGGGCAGGTCACTGTGGGCCACAGCTCTTGACTTAGCACTCTGTCAGTCCACACAACTGATGTGCCTTCACTATAGACTTCTTTGTTTATTCGATTTTTGGTGCATTCTTTTTAAAGCCACTATAGGCAACCTTTTTTGTATTAACGTATTATGAACACTTTTCTACAGTTTGCATATTGTAATGTATATGGGAGAAAGAAAAGAATCGCCATTCAGATCAGACTTCGTGAAGTCTCAATATTCAATCTAACAGTTGTCTGCCAACGGGCGTGATCTCCCGAGAAACTGTGACGATTTGCTTCACGGCACAAGGAAGTGCTTCACTAAATCAGGAAGAGATGCCCATACTTGGAGTATAGTCGTTGATCGTGCAAGGAATATGCAGTGACCACGTGCATTTTGCAAGTCTTCTTTTCAACGGTTAGGGAAAATAATTACAGCAAGCGAACTGTAGAGGCAGCCAAAACCACCTCTTATAAGAAACTGCCTACAGTAAAGTGTGTAGGTGACCTTGAGTGTCTTGAAAAGCACCCCTAAATAAAATGTATTATTATTAATATTATTATTATTAAAGTCCTGTCACGTGATGGTACTCCTAGACAGTTCATGAACGGAACTACTGAGCATGTCAGTAAGAAAACACATGTGGCTAACTTGAGTAACTCAACAATATAGCTGGTCTCCTGTCATCCTTTATAAGTCCGTTTGGTGTTTAAAGTTAGTCCAACTACTCCACCTCTCATCCCGTCTGCCAGGAAGTCTTATTTTGATGACAGCAGAGAAAAAAGAGATGGACAAAACGGTAGACAAAAGTATTTTCCCCAAAACACAAGGTAAGTAATATGATATGACAGATATGATTAAGCCATATCCCTTGCATGTTAGCTGCAAAGTATGACACATCTGGCAGGCTTTAACTGTAAATCATTCTACCAGTAATGCTGACTACCTGCCCGTTTTAGGCAGGAAGTGGAAGCTGCATGTGCCAGCAAGCTTTACTCTTCAGGAATGTTAAAGGGATATTTCACCGATTTTCCTAAACCAAATGTTGTTTAGGCTAATTTAAGTAAATATATTGAACTCGGGTCATAGGATCAATCGAAATGAAATTCACGTATTTTTCCGACCACCTGCATTTAAATGGTTTACTCATTGTACACTACAATGCCCATAGATCATTGCGTGAATCAAACTTAGAACCACCAAACGCTCTCACCTATACACCTTGGTAGAAAACAGCAGTAGTTTAAAAAAAATTCAGGAAAGACCACCGATAACACAATAGAGAGACATTTTCTCAACTCGTTTGACATTCTGTTGTTTGATTGCAAAATGCTAAATGACGATACAGTGTTTAAAATACAACATTGGTATCTGATGAAAAACATCAAAAGATCAAAAATGGGTGAACTATCACTTTAAGATTTGATGGGAAATAAAGCTAGGAAATCTAGATTTGAGTAATAACATGTGTGGTCTGTCACTTCCCTACAAGCAAAGGCTGGACTGTATGAAGGATAGACAATATCTCTGAGGAAGATCATGCCATGCCTGATTGGTTTTGAGGATTTTAACACACATTTTGGGAACAGGTGCACCTGCAACACTTCATAATAAGTGCCAACTGCACCTGTGTCTCATGACATTCAAAAATGTAAAATAGCGAACAATGGATATAATTCAATAATTCGTTGTAATAACAGGCCGGAGTGCATCTCTATTGGTTTAGAGTGGAGGTGCGATGAGGGGAGCCGACAAGGACACACTCAGGACAAACATATCGGTTCACAGAGCTAGAAAATAGTCAAGACTGACAAAAAAGTAGTGGGATAGAAACCTGGAGGACAGAGGGAAGGAGTCTGATCTGTCTCCTTCAAGCAGGACACACTGGAGAGACACCTTGCAAACAAAACTATAGCTCAAATGCGACTGATTGGTTAAATAATCTTCATCATGACTCATATTTAGTCATAATTACCCTAAAACGTCGTTTTGCCATGTAAATGTTTAAAAAATCTACAAAGAAACAAATTATAGTTATTTGTTATTTGTGTTGATTGACGCTCTAAGAAATCAACAATCGAATGAATGAATGATTAAAAAGCATTTTGCAACAATGCAACAATGCAGTTGTGAAACCTCTGTTGGTGTTAGTCTTATCAACTGACATGGGGTCAGAGATAAGGTTTGTATCTTATTATGAACTACCACAGTATGGTCATATAGGTGTAGAAACCGTTTTCAGCTGTTTTTTATGGATAAATAGGTCAAGGTTGTTCTGTGAAAATATTTTGCACCTGATACAAAAATAACTTTTCAGTAAGTACATATGTAGTGGTAAGTATAGTTTTGCCGTGGTGCATAGAAGATGTTTTCTGAGCATATCAATCTCCTAAGCGTGTCGTCTGTTTTCTAATGTCAATGGGTATTTGTGTAAGCTAGGCACATAAGACATGTTTCGGATGAGAGGTGTGTCTTCTTCTCTCCATGGAGTCTGCCCTCATTCTTCCATAGAATCCCTTAGGTCACACCCTCATGTTGTGCATGTTGAGCACCCAGATGGAAATGAAGTTCACTGTAGTTTACATACGTGTGTTGACAGATTGGTGTCAAAAGCCAATGACTCACTACTTTGTTTCTTCACAAACTCTTTCTGAGGCAAATGCACATGAGCACACACGTTCACACAAATGGGGAACGTAGACCGTTGGCATGGATTGCTCGAGTTAGACTAACTGGTTTACTTAAAAAGGAAACCTGGAGCAGACATTACATGACATTTCCCTGCAGTGGAATGTGATAGCAAACATATTTTGTGCTTACAGATATAGGCTGTGGCATGTGTAGTTCAGTATCTGTTAATTGTTAGGCCCTATTGAAACGGCCATCTGTCTCCAGGATTAACACAAGTGCAAAGTAAGTGTTCCCCCTAGTGGCCATGCAATTTGATCTGCCTTGGAATTTCTATAGCACAAATAAGAAAGATAAAAATATTGAATGACAAAGAGTATATGGGTATATGGGTGTGCTGATTGCTTTAATTAAACATTTATATTATACACATAAGTAAAATAAATTCTGCTAGATACTTCTGAAACGGATCCGTAATATAACAAAACAAGTATAACAAATTACCAACAGCTGATAAGATTAATCGTTCTAGCAACTGTATATAAAAACGCAGTGAAACGCCTACAAATACAACTCTATGTAACACATGATGCTCGTCATTATTCACTCTTCGCTTGCCTTGAACTCAATTGTCACCACTAAAAACAAAAACAAAATTGAAAATGGCTCCGCTCAGAAAAATGTATGTACAACTTGGCTTTGAAACAGTCAAGCTGTGTTGTCTTCCCTAAGAATGGGATCGCAGCACAATGGAGCAGCACTGTAATATTTCAAAGCATGGCCTGCAGTAAATACCATGGTCTGTGGAGAGTAAATCAATATGTCACTAAAAGAAAGTCAGGTTGACCATGCCATTTTCAATTGAGGTCCCGGAATTGGCTGGTAGACCAAAATAAGGTCTAAGTGAAACATTCTCAAAGTGTTTCCATACTTTTTGGGGAAGAAACCCAATACAAACCAAACATTTAGTTTCCAGATAGAATTTCAATAGGACAAAGATTTTGTAAAAACTAAAACATGGTGTAAATAGTACAGGTGCTAACCATAGCCAATGAAGTGTTTGAAAGTACCACCAATTGTCTGCCTGTGACTTTTTTACTCATTTACTGGGGGAACCTTGACCTCCTCTCCCTTGTCTTCCTCCTCTGGTAGCTCTGGGTTGCCAGGTCCTGGGTTTCCAGATTGTGTTTCCTGGCTGTCATCCGTGCTGCTCCGTTGTGGTTTAAAATGGCCATGGAGTTTCTCTAGGGTGTCAATGCAGTGGTTGATGACAAGTGCCAGCCAGGCCAGGCCAAAGAAGATCCAGGAGGCCATGAGGACACTGTACCACTGTGGGTAGGTTTTCTCAGGGTTGTTGTCTATAGAGGGAGGCCAACGTACATAAGTGTCAATCATTATTACCGTTTACATTTCAAAGCACTATAATAATATTTGATATTCATAAATTTGATCTTACACTCAAGATATCAGATAAATGTTACATTTAAAGGAAGAAAAAGTGCTGTAATACTACCACCTCCACATTATTATGAACCAATCATCACTGTAGAACAGTCCCAATCAAATACATTCAATTTTAAAGTCTTCAGGAACTCCATCTATAACCACCTCTTTCCCTTCAGAATTAATCTGAAGGGACACATGTCATAATCCATTGGTCCTCCATCAAAAAATCAGAGCATGTGCAAATGGAAATCCGTATAATGCATGGTTGTGAAAAATGACCATCTCCTTATTATGGCAATAATCAAGAGGTTTTTAAACAGCTGTGATCAACCAAGTGTCAGAAGATTTAAGATTGGAATCTAGTGGCCTCTACCTGCAGGCTGATTAGAGGCTGTGGTAAGATCTTCCAGCATAACAAATAAACACCTCCAAATAAACACTAATGTTCATTTCCCCTGACCTAATGCTGAATACAGTGGTTTCTGTAGAGATTTTGTATGGAGAAATGATTCCATATCACTCTCTGTGTTCTGCTGTCTCATCAACACATGATAACAAGGTAAAAAATAGATGCAAGATACTAATGGGTGTGCTGATAATCATGTCATCCTTATTTTCCATCACAATAACGTTGTTGTCAAATGCTGAGTGTAGATTGTTTTTAGGCCGTACCAGCGACATAGTCTCCAAAGCCAATGGTGCTGAGGGTGATGAAGCAGAAGTAGATGGCCTGGGCGTATGTCCAGCCCTCGTTGTACTTGAACACCATCATGGGCATGATGAAGAACAGCCCTGCACCAGTCAGGTAGAACGCTAGGTGAATCAAAAATCGGGAGCACTTCTAGACGGCCATGGACAGAAGGGAGGGTGGGGAGGAGAGTCAGTTCTTAACTTCCAGTACGTAAAAAAAAAAAAAAAACACACATCAACTCTCGTGGAATGTCCTCCTCACCTTACGGTTGGTTTTGCGCTCGGCAAAGTCACAGGCGTTCCTCTCTATGGCCAGCATGTACTTGCCCACCCTGTTGAGGACCACCATGTTGAGAGGAATGCCAATCAGCGCAAAGAACACACAGAAGATCTGCCCGTATGTGGTGCTGGGACTAATATTCCCATAGCCTGCAACACGGATCACAACAGACACTAGTTCTCTAGTTGGATTCAAACTACTTTGTGGTTTGAAATGTACATGTCATGTTTTTGGTTTTAGCAGTATTGTGCTCAGCGTAAAGAAAAAGGATATACATTATCATAGCCAAGAAATAGCTATGCTTCTAAAAAACTGACCTATGGTTGTGACCACAGTGGCAGCAAAGACTGCAGAGCTGGTAAACTTCCAAAATCCATCCCTGGTGTAGTTGCCCCTCAGACTCAATCCAACTTTTGTTGCAGCAATAACCATCTGACAGCCACATCAGTGGAGATATACAAAAGAAGTAAAACGCTTGAATACATGTCTGGACCAATGTTATGAGTTCCCAAAAAGTTTGTTGACACCACTTTAACAGTTTCTTTCAGCTTTTGTATGTGTCATATCTAGAAGGCTTCCTTGCTACTTTGACAATTCTTTAAAGAGCTTACTTTAGGTGAAGGCAACATGGCTTTAAGTTAAAACTGGACAGGTCAAGTCTAGACACATGAGTTAAGTATCTTGTTTTTAAAATATTATATAAATCGTACAATATGTATGCTTTTATCAACACCATCACTGAGCTTGCGTAAGGTCTGTCCATATTTTCTTTCACAATACAATTATGTAGTTTAATTTTATATCATGTGTAAGTGTGAGACGGCAAGGGTTTTTGTGTTTTTATTGAAGTGCATGCTTTTATCGTTGGTTTTATTTTGCAGTTTGCTTTTATTTGCATGACTTCCTGTTTTGTTGTGTTTTACCTGCCGCCACTTCATGCACCTTTTAATTACCAAATGCAACACACCTGGGAAGACGCCCTTACGTACATTCTTATATTGGCTGCAAACAAGGAAGAGGGGGAGTTCGAGAGCAGAGAGTGGGATAGGAAGACAGACAGACACGCAGGAGACGGCAACGGAGAGAACAAAGGCACACGCACCGAGGACCAGCGCCAGGCGGGAGGAGTTCGGGACGAGTGAAGTGTTGTGACGCTGAACACACGCAGTGGCAGAGGAAACTCTGCCTGGCCGTGTAAGTATTGTAACAACACTGTACCTATTGTAACAACACTGTACCAGTTAGCCTAAGGCCTTGATGTCCCGTGCCCCCGTACTGGCATATACCGTGTTGTGGATTACAGGTGACCCGGTGCGTGTGACCGAAGGCCGTCGGACCGAGTGACTATTGGACCAAGTAGACCAGAGCGCGGAACCGAACCGGACGAGGAGCTGCCTATCGCTGCCTGTCTGGACTTCTCCTTTGGAGCTGCCTGGTGCTATTTTGGCATTTTAACCTTTTTAACTATTTTTAGCCCACTAGTTTTTAAGGACTTAACATTGAACTTTTTTAGCATTTAGTCGTTTTAGTGGGCCTTTTTTATATTTGGTTTTTGGCAACCTTTTAATAAATTTTATTGTTATACGTATCTGCCCTTGTCCTACTTGGTTAACACAGTGTGCTCTCACCCGGTCCAATACTCATCCTATTCACAATAGCAAGAGCCTGGTCATTTTTTCACCCATATTCCAACATTTGCCATAACCCCCTCTCACATAAGCACCTGAAGCTATCACAATTTCTTATGCTTTGCATGCTTCTCTTTCAAATCAATCTTTTTGTAAGTGACATCACACTACTAAAATGACTTCAGAACAAACGTACCATGGCCTAGACCCTCTCTTTATATTTCAGATCTGTTTACGGGTTATATTATTTATAACCCATGAGGCTCAAGGGGTTTGTTTCCAGTCACTTAGGCTTGAAATATTCTAGTCCTACTGTAGATTGAGTATTTATTTGTTACTTCGTTCGTTCTCTACATATATTATTGCTCACCTGAGCCAAAGCATCCAGGCCGTCCTGGTCTATGCAGGCGTAACTTTTCAGCAGTTGAACCTTTTTGTCCAGTATCTGCCTCAGATCCTGCTCAACGACGTCGCCCTCCAGCTTCCAGAAGACCGCCCCACCAATCAACACGAAGGCCATGTACACCAGGCCCAGTAGAAGGATGGAGGGTACCCGAGGAAAACGACACTGCATGTTGTTAAAACCCAGGTGGCTTAAGTCTAAGCTAACCGGGATTCCCTACCACTGTGTGCAGGGGGAAAAAGGCTGAGTTTTGCCTGCATGTGTTCTCCCTTTCCGTAAGTCGCAGGCAAATGAATCTCAACACGCAGTCCACTTTAAACTTTTCCATGGTCTACGATGCAAATGTGGCCGAGGCTGAGACGTGGGGATGGGCTTGGGTGTGGGTTCCACTGTAGTGTACCATGTGGTCAGACCAGAAGCAAGGCACTCTCCTATAACATTAGGGAACATAAAGTCATCAGCAGGGTTCACGGTGCCACTATCCATATTGGATTCAACTCATTAACACCAGGGACACGCTCAGCCCTTTAGCTCCATGTTTTCAATGCATAATTGGTAACCTGTCTAGAAGATTCTTTTTTCATTGGACTCAAATGGCATATCGCATCTTGGAACATGGATACAAATAGATGTTTTTGTGTGTGTAAAACAGAATATGCCCGTTCTCCATTTTGTTAGTAAGACACAAAACCAAGTTTACAATTTTCCAAAAAACGGTAACCTCCAGCCAAATGTATTATGTTATGCATTATTAGAAAGGGAGTCCATGCTAACTGCAGACGAGGAAAGCGAAGTAATTCATCTTGACAACTAAAAGAAAGTTCCAAAATAACCATTTTAATGCAGTGGCACATTGATTTGTTTTATTTCCGTTAAATTTGAAATGACTAAGACAGGGCACAATTCCTTGTTATTATGAGACTACACCAGACAATAAAAACATTGCTTCTCTCAAAATAGTGTCAACCTTAAACATTTTCTTTAAAGAACAGGCACTGCACTTTCAAAACTGTCCATAGAAAAATCTTAAGTGGGCATGGCCTTACCTCTTGTCTATTTACATTTTCCATGTGTCTGACTTGACATCCCTATGTTGACTGATGACTATAATGTGTTTGTTTTAGATGGGACTTCATGGTCAATTCACTGCAGTTTACCACCAGCATACAAACATTGTGGTGGGCACGCACACATGTACGCTTCTGCACTGACACAACCCTGCCTAAATGTTAGCATGCAAACACATTTCAGATACCTATGTACAAAATATATTTTTATTCAATGAAAAGATACAGTAGAGTTAGGGTTTAAAAACAAAATCTAAATTCACAGTTTAAATTTGAATGTCTATCTCCAGCTCTACATGAGCAGCAAATAGCAGTATTAGGTAGTAGAGGCTGTAGAGCATTTTGACATTGCACAACAAATGTGAATTGGGATATACATTCTTTTACAAAACAAAGATCTTGGACGATGCACACTGAAAGTATGGATAAATTATGAAATCTAAACATTTAAAGCAGGCGGGGATTGATTATAAGCCTGCTCTATCATAGTGACCACCATTTGACAGTGAGGTAAAAACAACCATCACTTATATTCAGGTCACAGACACAGGAATATTGAGTTGCTGTTAGGCGGTGAAATACACATGGTTCTGAATACAGGACTGCACCGCAACTTATCTGTCCTTTGATTTGAACATGATACACAATAAATCGTCCTAATTAGAGTTTTGGCTGGATGGCTCTCTGGCCCAACCTCTCGTCCAGTTCAGACGATAACTCCTCCTCTTGTTTCTTAAAGCCTGGATGTGTTATCCCAATGGCATGCTCCATTAGTCTGGAAACCAAGTTAATGACGAGAGCAAGCCAAGCCAGAGCAAAGATGATCCAAACACCTGCCAGGCTACGGTACACAGAAATGTAGTGCTTGTCTGGGTCAGTTCCTAAAAGGGTCGGATGAAAAACAAAGAAATGTCACGGGTCTGAGCAAATCCTTTCTACAAACACACACAAAGAAAAAAAACTATAAAAAAAAAAAAAAAAATAAAAATGTAAACTCAACAATGATACAAGCCACGTTCAAACCTCCCGTTTGATTCACGGTTTTGAAGCTATCAGCGTCGAGACTCACCCACGACATAGTCTCCAAAGCCGATGGTGCTGAGAGTGATGAAGGCGTAGTAAAAGCCTTCGACGTAGGACCAGTCTTCCACGTAGCTGAACACCAGAGGAGGGATGACCAGGAACAGCACGCTGCCCACGAGGAGGAAGATGCCGACGGCCAGAACCTCCAAGGGTTGCTCACATAAGAACAACACGGCAAATATGTTACACAAGCATTGACACTCGATCACGCAATGCTCCATGGAGCATTATCATCGAACTACAGACTAAGTAGACGAAAGCGGCAGTTAGTTTTGAGTGACGTCAATGAGCACCTTGTGTGGTGCGACGGAGACCATGCCTTTCTCCAGGCGCCCCAGGTGGAGGGTGAGGCACTTCCCAAACTGGTTGAGGAAGGCCAGGTTGAGAGGGATGCCACACAGTGCGTAGAACACACAGAAGACCTGGCCAGACACCGTGCTGGGGGACAGGTTACCATAGCCTGAGAGAAGGGGAGGACCACACAGGGTTTCGGTCTAAGCATATGACAGAACAGGAGACATGTTGTGAATGGTACGGCTTGGAATAAGGTGGAGTGAGCCACGCTCACCTATGGTGGTGACCACAGTGCCGGCAAAAAAGAAAGAGCTGCTAAAATCCCAGTTACTTGGGTTGGTTGAGTTTCCGGACGGGTTCACACCTTTCTCCCAAGCATCCAAAATGACCTTTAGAGTAAAATACAAAGCAACACAACCACAGCTGTTATTTCAGAAACAATTTCATAAAAATGCAATGGTAAATAGTGCTATTCTTATAGATACCAGCAGGTACTATAAGAAACCTAGTCAAGCACATAAATACAGCCATGCATACATTTAACCACAGAGATAGACCATGTGTTCTATCTCTATGCATTTAACCAAGGTTAGCCATGCATACAAGTGCCTTTTTTAAATAAGTTGATTTGTGTATTTAAAAATTATTGATTGAATCAACTGGGATAGTCTGGTAGCTGGGCAACAAATTATGTCCTATTTACTCAGGAGATAAAAATGGAAAATCATAAATTGATCCATCAATTTATCTTGCCACTGTCAGATTGTGACTGTTGCCCTTCAGTTAACCCCAGACAAACACTGTTATACAGTCTAACTATGGACTGTCTGTGTTGCAAAAAGGGCATGAAAATGGAACATTTACAAATAATATTGTTACACAGAAATGTTGACACAAATATATTTAAGGCTGGTATTTGGAATATAATCAACTTGAACCTAAACTGCAATTGCATTGTCCTTAAATTATGTGGATAATCACGTTTTCCCCCTTTAATTGCATTAATAGGGACTTAATTTGGAACAATTTTTGCTTTAATTAGCATATTATTAGATTGTAGAGACAAGACAAATAAACATTAAACAGATACCTTTACAAATCTCTCCAGAGCTGGTCTGTCCAGGCATGAGTAGTTGGTCAGGAAGTGCAGCTTCTCCAGCTGAAAGTGGTGACGGTTCTGGCTCTCGGCTTCTCGCTCCAGCATCTGGAAGATGGTGGCCCCTACCAGCAGATACACAAAGTGGGCCAGCACCAGAATTGTCGTCCAGCTTAGCGTGACGCCGGTCACTAGGAACCTCGCCATCAACCCACAGAACTGGGGTGAATGGAAAGGTTGGCTGGGATTCTCTATGAGGTTAGTGTGCCTCCAAAATTGTGCTTGTAGAATGGATTTTGACCATCAAGCAGTTTGCGACGACTTATTCTCATGGATTAGAAAACAAAATCTGAATTAAATAGAACAAAAAAAAATTATGGAAACCCTGGGTGACTTCATGTGCAGTTCAAAATAATCTTCCATCTTTGGGATGTAAACACTTGCTCTACAGTTCGATAAATCAAAGTGCGTGAAAAAAGAAAACAGTATTGTGTTGAATTGAACAGCAGGATAAGTGTAGCATTTCCATCCGGGGATGGATCCTGGGCGGTGTGATGGTTCTCACTGGTTCTGGAGAAATCACCCGGACATCAGGCAATCGTGTCCTCATTGGTCAAAGATTGTAGAGCGGATGTGGTCGCTTTGGTAACCGTCGGAGGCCCCCGACAGCGATACAATTAGGGTGATACTTTCTGAAGTACACACACACACACACACACACACACACACACACACACACACAGACCACTTTCTGCCTCTTCTCCTCCTTTTTCCACTTATAAGGAAGCAGGAAACCCAAAGCAAAATCAGCAGAACAAAAGTTAATCATTCACCTGGCAGCCAGTGGTTGCTGAAGCACAAACGATTGCGGGATGCCCGTTCGATTTCAATATGATTTATGTTCTGCCATGTAGGGAGTATTCTGCGCACTGACAGGAAGCCAACTTATTGACACTCAAATTACATTGACGTAACAAACTCCAAATACATCATAAAAACAAAATAAAAACGTAATGGTTCGTTAAAATTGTCATAAAACATCCAATGAAGTGTTGAGCTACAGAACTTGGACACTGTTTGCCAAACTAAACCAAAAGAAAGGGCAGTCTTTTTATCCTTCCTAGACTGAGAAGCGATCATCACTTCTCAGGCATTTAAGAAAGAGACTTGAATGTCAGACCTTTCCACATATTCAGTAGCTACACCTTTATTCGGGGGGTGGACAGGGAGGAGACACTGCAGGTTGGGAGAACACTTGATCCCAAACCAACGCGTCAAACTTGGTGAAAAATACTGCAGTCTAGCCTACTATTAGCAGGGGACTGGAATATCTTGTGTCTTTGAGGACTTGATTCCATGAGGTTCAAGTCTATGGAGTGGAAAACGCCAGGGAACCCGTGAAGAGGGATTAACTGTGTGAACAGGTGAAGGTTAATTTGAGCAGTAGAACATGTGAAAGGGAGAGATGTGGGGTTTTCTGAATTTCTCCTAGACAACTAAGTGTGAATGCAAATCTCTGGTCTGTGTTATCTGTCAAACAAATCAACAGAGACACATGCAAAAAGGCTGCGTCGTCAACAAGATGTATCTGGGGAGTGCTTGAGTGTTTGGAGCTGCCGGAAGTATTGCACCATACCACCAAGAACTGCACAAAAACAATAAGTCAAACATTTTCCCCTTTACGCGTATTTACGTTTTAAATACATTTAAATACAATCTCAAGATGAAGTGAAGTGGGAGGGCAGGCACGAAACGAGACTTTTCAGAATGCACGGAATAATTTATTTACAAAATGTACACTAGTTCAATTTGCGTTCGTTGTTCTCGTCGCAGCTCTTTCCCATGTTGACAGTCGCACTGACGTGAACACAAACTAAAACAACTATGTCCTGTGCACGTCAAAGACACAGCACATAAAGACATACCATCGATCACAGCTCCCCGTACATGTCAGAAATCATGATTTCCACCTTTTGAAGTGGTGAAGCGGGCTGCTTAACGATGGCTGGCTGCAAGTGGCTGTCCACACAGATAACTAGAGGAAGCATTTGTTCAGGTCAGACGCTGGCTCTGTTGTGATTTAAGTCTCCTCTGTTACATCGCCCGGCACGACTCAATGGACGGGAGTGACTCTAAAAGGTGTTTACATGTGCGCGATGGGGTTTTGGTGTTTGTGTGGTGCACAACAGCACATCTCTGATTTTCCCCCAATCACTGAACAGTCAACTGTCCTGTCTTGGCTTTGAACACCTCAGAGACGTTCCGTCTGCTCTCAGACAGTGTCTGGAAAGGGCATCCTTCCAGCTGATGGGCGTAGACAACTGAGAAGCAGCAACAGTTACTTAATCACAGCTGGGGTGACCCTGAAACACAAAAAACAAGGGTGTAAATGGTTATGTAAATAATCTAAACCAAAAAGCCAGATCAAGATATACAAAGTAAGACAAGGGAAGGAGGAAGCCAGTGGTACGGCCATTTTGTTTCCGTTGGTGCGTTGCACCTCCTCCTCGACTCATGGTCAGGCCAGCTCAAGCCCCAGTCCGGCACCCCTGACGGAGCTCAGAACCCTCTCCGCTAACTCTCTATACATAGGCACCTCTCCACCGTTTGTGGACTGGACACAGCTGAGCTGACTGGGAGACACACTGTGACCAGCTCCTGTGCCATGAAGGATAATGGGCTGGCGAGGCGGTCAAACCGTCGACAACCCGGGGTGTCTCATTACCATACCGAGTGGGGCATGACACAGTCCGAACGCACACAGAGTTCCACCAACACCTACAACCAAGCAATTAGAGACACGGGGCTGAGTCACACTAGACTATGCACCAGACATGCAAATGGTCGCAGAGCCTTGAAGAGCTCTTGGGATTGCCACATTGCGTAACAACCCAGGACTTCTTCCCGTGTCACAACAGCCGCCCCTTAATAATCATAATACATGTCATTTTTAAAGCGCTCTTCGTCGTCAAAACAATCTCAAAGCACCGATCGATAAGCCACTGATCAGAATCAGCCGATGTTGCATCTTCAAAGCCTGTCAATCATGTATTTAAACTAGAGCCGATCCCTAGTACGGTGTGTGATAAGTGATGTTTTTTCTGCAGGCGGGCCTCTGTTTACGTTTGCTTTTAGGTTTGTATGACATAAGATATAGCCACCCGTGTGTGTCTGTGTGTGTGTGTGTGTGTGTGTGTGTGGAGAGAAGATGTCAGAGGTCTGGCTTGTTATCAAGTTTTGCCATCTGCCACAGCTGACGTCTCTCGCTAGGGAAGCACGGTAAAGTGCTCTGACGTTGTGTAAATTAGCACTACTCACAGGGCATCCAGGAGAGAGCAATGGTGCGTTAGAATGGTGGGACGAGAGAGCAAGAGAGGGAGAGAGAGAGGGGGTGGGGGAGGGGGAGAGGGAGAGAGACCGTAGGAGGAGTGTAAGAGGGAGGGTGTGTGTGTGTGTTTGTTTCTTAGCACCTGTCCTGTGGAGCAGGTTCTGTCTGGCTTTGATGAAGGCCAGGATGTCAGCATCTGTCTGCTGGTCTCCAGTCAGGGGAATGGAGGAGGACGTCAGCTTGGTGGTGGACAGGGCCCTGAAACACGCACGCACGCACGCACGCACGCACGCACGCACGCACGCACGCACACACACAGCAGAACTTTAAGTAAACTATATGAGACCCCCCCTCCCAATCACACAAAACAAATATATATATATATATATATATATATATATATATATGTATATATATACCTAGCCCGACATAAATGTTCTTACTTTGTACTCCTTGAAATAATAATACCCTAAACTATAATACTATATAATATGCCATATTACAATTCACAACAGTAATTCTTTGTGCATATGTCGATCAAAGGAAATTATGAAATGTGTTCCTCGTCCAAGTGCTTTCGCTGGAAACACTAATAAATCCCACTGGGACAGGACATACATTTATATATCTGCCAGGGGGGTCTTCAAAGTTCATACTACATATATTTTCTGGGTCTGGTTCGTAAACCGGAAAGTTGTTCAATCCATCATGTCGGGAGCGGCTCCATGAGAAGGTGCTGAAATGCCACCGTCGTAAAAACGCTTGCTTCCCCCGGGGGCCCAAAGCTTTTCAAGGTAAGAATAGAAAGCTTTAACAGGTACCCCTTCACTTCAAGCGCTCGTGCGTAGCTAACGCATAAACCAACACCACCTCGGTCACTGCTAGTGGTGGAATAAAAGGCACTGCTCTCTGCGTGGGGATTTTATGGCTGTCGTAAAATATGATTCCTGCATCGGTGTTCATGTGAGACGAAAGGTTTTTGCCTTGAAAGGTGCAATACCGCTTGCAGACGTTACATCACAATGAAGTATAGTAAGACAGTTCTTAAGAGTGGCGGCATGAAAACAGGCTGTGCTTATATTACAGACATACTACAAACATGTGTGCAGCTACTTCAATGGTCTCTGTTAACAGCTCAACACCTGACGCACATGTAAGCCAGGAATGTATCGACAATTAAACAATTCACACACACACACTCACACATCGTCAACCTTTGTTTCTTTCTTTTTTCCCTCTACCTTAACTCCGATGAAGCTGCCAATGTAGGAGCATGGCTGCCATGCTGCTGACTCATCAAACCGCTGGTACTTTTAGGAAGAAAACCTCTGAAAGCCGAGACAAAGGAAGTCCAATTAAGGATCAACGTTCTCATCTTTAAACCAAAGAAGATGACCTTTGTGACTACTGTAAGTGTGGCACCAAACGTGTTATGAGAGAGATCACTGTAGTGGAGCTGACCTGAGGTCTCCAGCAGAGGGAGTGGAGGTCCGGGGGTCTCTTCCCAGCGAGAAGCCTCCTACACTGCTGCTCGGGCTGGGCTCTCTGGACAGGACGGTAAGGGTAACATGTTACCTCAATATGAGTGTGTGGGCATTTATGGACTGACTTCACTGTAACTCATGGTAGAAGTAGATGGTTAGCGCACTACAGACAGGAGACTCTAGAGGGTGCTGTTGCACTAAGAAACTGCTCAAAGGCACCAACCAGTCATATGTGAGCCCACCGCAGGCACATATGCAATGAAACGAGAAATACGTGGCATTTGTTTTTTTACACTCCATGACATTCCAGTCTGGAGGCTGGGTTCTATGACCATCAGTAAAGGAGGTATTCCCCTTCAAATATATTGTTAGTGTTGTGATAATGTGTGTGTGAGTTGCTCAGCTTAGCTGTGTCCTAAAACGTAAACTAGTAGACTTCGGTTTGGCCAGTGAGACAGTTGGTGGACGCGAGCAAAAGGTTCTTACTCAATTATTGGACCTCTGGGTGGGGACAACTCCATGCTCAGATTGGTCGAGGTTGAACTTTGACCCCTGGCCATGCTCTCTGACCCCGATGCCTGGGTAGAACAGATGAGTTTAAGGACTATTCCTTTTATTTCGCAATGCACGGCATACAATACTACAGTGAGACCCTGTAATACACCATGAACACAATCATAACACAGATCAAAATGTAAACAAGTCATTTCTCTGTTGAGGATATATTAAACGTTTTGGTCATTAACTTTCTTCCTTCTGGAAAAAACAAAAGAACAAATCAAAGCCCTCAAGTCCTGTCTTTCAGACCTCCTGTTCTGTCTGTTTGTCATTTGGACCAAAAAAAAGCCTGAATCATTTGTACGAGTGTTAGATGAATTCATCCCCATTCTTAGGATGAAAAACAATAGAGCACCACCCAGTGGAGTCTGCTGGTCACATGTTGGCCTACGGTTCACAGTTAATCAGGAAGTAGCGTAATATGCCAACTAACCTTTTATCTAGGCCAGTTGACCGTTCTTTAACAAACAGTGCACAGCGACAAAATGTACCTTCAAATCTCCCCCTAATTACTGATTACTGAAGTAGATAGTTAGGCTAAACCATTTTCCACTCACTGATTTCTGATCATTTCGAAAGCAGTCCACAGTACAAACAGGACCACAGCCCGATAGATAAACACCTTGCCGTCCCTCAGACCCAAAGCGCTGAGGATGCGTGCTGGTGGCGTTAGTGCTAGTGGTCTCGGGCCTCCTCGCTCTCCAGTCTGTGTCTGATGTGATTTCTGTGAAACGCGTTCCCTTACGTGTGTCTGCTTTATCTCCCCGCCGGGCCTCGTTCTCCCTAACGGCGAACAGGGGCCGCTAAAGGCCCACGCCGGTATTGTAACCCGGAGCGATGAAACACGTGTGCTCGCTCGGGGGAACAACCGTGTGTTTGCCGTGGCCGGGGGAAGACGACCTCCTACCGACGCGCGCTGATGCCCTAAACAGGCCCCTGACACGCTCGTCGGACGCGAGGTCACGCCCACGACAGCTTAATGTAGTGCGCTCGCGTCAACGACCGGGGTCACCTGGAGCCTGGCGGCCTCCCGGGTCCACCACTCCTGGAAGTCCCTCTGCAGCTTGACCTTTGCCCTCTCCAGCATCAGCTGCAGGTGCTCGATCTCCGTCTTCATCGCCTTCAGGCGGCAGAAGGTGCTCTTGTAGCTGTCAGGGGACACACGCCGCGGCCGTTATTTTAGGACGGGACACATCATCAATTCATCCTTGTTCGGTCAAAGCTCAACTGTGAGAGGAATTTGGACTAGAATGGTAAAAACATATGAAGACGGTCCAACCCGTCCTGGACCCAGAGGCTTTTCCTGACCTTTTCTTCTCTTCCTCGATCTGTGTGCGAAGGTCTTCTTCGACGGGGTCTGCCTCTTCCGCTTCTTTCGGTAGGCCCACTACACCTGTGAAACAGAACCGCTATGTAAGTCGTGATTTTTTACATGTCACTAGATTCCTATCAGACTTTGAAACCTTTGCCTCAGACTTCTTACATTTTTTTTATCTCACGCTTGACTTGTGCTTTTTCGGCACCCTATGTTACGTGCACTGCGCAAATCTTCAATGAGCATGCTGACAAAAGTAACAGACTATAAGAAATATACCTTTATCTATGTTTAATCTGTTTCTCAACATATCATCACAATGAGGGAATTATTCATGTGTACGCCAGCGTGTTAGATGCCTGTATTGGCATCCAATGTCCAGAGACAACTACCATAATGCCTACTCTGCACTAATGGAAGCCGCTGTTCCAAAGTGTTCTCTGATGCAGGACTCAAATAACAAGACAGGCTTTGGCATCTGGACCAGAGGGAAGTGTTGGTAAACGATGAACCAGATTTCTCAAGTCAAAGCCTTCATGTCACTGATCAAAACAGTTGTCAGGGATCAGATGGAGTCTTTGGCCGCTGTGTACAACACTATCGAGGCTTACTGTAAACACGTTGAAGCGGGCATCACTGAATATACAGTAGGCCCACATGCCGATTTGTATTACCTATAGAATTTCAAAAGTGTTTACCAGATAACTTAAATCATATGCTCATTACTCTAAATATCTAAATCCCATGCCAAAGTCTTGCATGACTATGCCCTAACATTGTATTGCCATGGATACAGTATTTCCTGGTCCAGCATAAAGTATATTAATAAAAGGTTGGTTGGGGAAAATACACACTGTGCAATCTCCCCAGATCCAGACTGTTAGAAAGTGTTTTACATCAAATTGTTCTATAGTTTGTTGAAGTTACATGCTTGGGGCATATCTACTGTACACACTACTTGATGAAGTTTATTGTCTGACTTCTGTATCTCGTACCATGAGCTGCTTGCTGCATTCTACGCATCTCCATCTGCTTCTTCAGTTCATCTGCCAGGAAGAGATATGGAGAGGGGGAGGGGGAGAGAGACCAAAGAGATCAAGAAGGTTTACACAATTCTATTGAAAGATAGAACTTGGCACACACATGTAATTTATCATTCAAGCGTAGAAACAACAGTGCAATCATGATTTGTAAACAATACGGGGCCCCTATAAAGATTATTGTAATATACCTCAAACCCAGCAGAACCACTGCCTAAAACATAAACTAAATCTGCTCAAATTTAAAATTGACCGGACAAAACGCATGCTTGTTCAAACCCAGGTTCTGACAGTGACCTGTCACAATGTCCTTGAACAAGGCACTGATCTGTTTCCTGTTCCTGGAGCCTATTAAGATTAGCTGTTGGCCTCACCTTCAGAAACTACTGTGGGAAACTGAAAAGGCAAATTCTAATTATACCCTGTTCGAAGAAGAAAATATTGTGATAGTGTATTTTGCTGGCTACTGCTTGGTCAGAAGATAAATGGCTAGCCGTGCTTAACACAGTAACACAGTTCCCTCATATATGCCATAAAACTTTCATCTCTCCTGCAACAAGGAGCCCCAGAAAAATCTGTATTTACTTGATCCCATTTAAAAACAATCGGTGGACAACCACGTTCAAAACAAACTTCTCGTGGCAGAGTTCATGGCCTAGGCCAGGCTTCAGAGTCTGCTGCGGGATTAAACCCTCTGACAGTCTCCATAAACCACGCCGATGGCTCCGGTGATGCTCGGGGGAGGCAGGCGGGGGAAGCGCATTAGAAACACGGTAGGAGAGGTCCCCCCCCCCCGCCCCCCTGCCATGGCAGTCTGACAGCGGCAGCATATGGGCAAACACTTTGTGTCAACTGTCCCCTTAAGAGGCGGCTTCAAGTGAATCATTAAGTGCATGATTTGAGGATGTAGGCTACTGTAAATTGGAGTCAAAAAAAGATGTGCTAACATTGCACAGCGTAACTGCCTTACCGATTTAGACAGTTCCAGACACCACCGCACAACTGACAAGCACAAGAGAGAAAGTCCAGGCAGATATAAACAAATGTTTTATGTGATTCTGTCACGCTGTCCGGGTTTCTTTGAATCGAGATGACATGACAAAATGAATAGATTTGCTTATTTACTGAATGCTAAATCATTCGATATACAGATGGTTATAGCTATGAGTTACAGCCGACTAGGAAGAAGGTGGGAGGGATAAGAAAATGAGTGGACAATCATATTTGTTTTTACTCCGCAGTTTTAGATGCCATCCCTACACTTGCATACATGTGCAGCCACAGACACATAACACAGTGTTGTATCTCTATGGGTGCAACACTCATCACACGTCATGTTGAAGTCACTAATAGGCTGGCTTTATGTATAGACTTCTGAATAAGAACTGCTTAGTTCTATAAGCTTCTCTATACACTTCAAACCACCGGATAATGGCAGTAAACAAACAACAAAAAGAGAACCAAATCCACATGAAAGGTACACTTTGTTGTCATGTGGATGGATTAAATGTTACAAACCATGCACAGGCCTTAATGGTCTTAACACTCGGAACAACTTCCCCCAAGCAGACACAAGGACCTTTATCTTCCAGAGTACATCCGAGAAACAAAGACACAGGCAATGGCCTCACAAATGTGATCGCACGGTGACTCCAGGCAGATATAGGGCCTAATATAATGACAGGATTAGGACACACTTAGCGGCACCACTGAGTGCTTTAAACCCTTCCTGACCTGGCCAGGCTGACAGAGTGAGAAAGTGCATGGAACGGGTGCCAGCGAGGAACAAAACCCATGGGTCTGGAAGACTACCGGTGTGCCTTACATCTGCCACGCATATAGAGACGTTATTCGGGGCAACGGTCCACCGACTCACTTTGACAAGCTGTGGGTCTGTCAACTGTTTCAATGGCTAAAATACAGTTGCATATCAACTGTCTTAATGCTGATTTACTACCTATGAATTTCTAACTGAACACATAATTTTGGTTTACACAAAAAACACATTTTGCAGTGTGATGTTGCATCACCAAATGATCAGTGAATGTAATTTCACCTAGAATGGGATACTGAAGTACATCACTTCCTCAAAGGCCACCGGAGTCACTAAGGCAGAAATTAAACCAAAAGGTCAAATTGTTGCATGAATATCAGTCATATCATGTTACCGGATAACACACAGACACATTTTACAAATGGTGCCTGCATATCTTACACCGCCAGACTGTAAGACTGCTGTGCTATTTCCCATGAAAGCATACTTTCCCTGCATTTGTTTTTTCTGTATTACATAAAAAAAATTTTTTTTTTTTAAATGATAGAGATACTATTGTTAATTTGTTGACCTGCTGGTGTAGAGTTTACTGCAACACTTCACCTTTGGTCCCCTAAAGCCTTTGCTGGCCAGGAAAAAGTTAAGTGAGACTACGATCCACCACAAAATCTATTCCAAACCATGTCCTATTCCACCGCAGTGTCAGGAGACATGCCGTCATCATAAAGAATGGGTTTCAAGCTCTAAATGCTCAACAAATATTTAATGATTCCTGCGGCATGGAGGTTAACTGCGGTAGGCCGCGTGAATCTATATGCAAAAAGCCCTGTAGAGCTCCATGAAATATCTTGATTCAAGAAACACAACGCTAGAGCTATGCACATACAGGCCTATGGGAGTCAGAGCTGTCAAACAAGAATATATAAATATGATTAAAGTACTGTATCGGCTATTTCGATTGACGCGAAACATGATATGGTTATTCTAGAGCTCATTCAGATTCTATGATTTAGGCAGCATACAGTACTTCCAAACAGTGAAGTGATGGGTGAATCTTCCACTAAGCCTTCGTGGGCACACTTGACTAGAATTAGCTGTGAACGACTTCATTGTCCGAATTGCACACGACAGTTGTCCTACTACGCTCACTATGCCCACAGCCATGCACATGACCCGGCATGTGTTTGGAATACAGTTTATTGGTTTTAGTCATTACCAATAAACAGTTTGGGCAGAGGAAGAGTTGTGCGACCCTGCTGTGTGTGCTGCCTCTCGAGGTGTTTACAGCCACTCCACCTCGCATTGAACCCCTGGGGGTCACCTCCCGACACCATGTTCCTGCTCCTACTCTGGCCCATTAGGTGACTCAGCTCTATGGCGGCCTTTATTAGAGCCTGTGTTCCCCTCCATTTCTAGTCAAACTGTCCCAAAAACCCCTCGGGCCACAATAGCCGCCGAGGTGGGGAGAGGATGCAAGGGTAGCGAGGAGGATACCAGATGCTGCAAGAAGGACAGCCCTGCATAAATCCACACACATCTGTGGAAGACATTGGGGGGGGGGGGCCGTGCTCAATTTTGACCGCCCTACACCTCTTATTCTGCAGAAGACATACATCACCGACCTCTCGGAGAAAAAAAAAAGATGTCCCTGCACTTTTGAGCCGAGGTCTTGGATTCCAAAGCCATATGTGGTGGCCAAAAACAATAACGGTAACCGGGGAATATCTAGGCACCGCTGTTTCTAAAGGCAACGTCTCCCTGTCTCACTGGCCGTCAACCACCATGTTGGAAATATCCATCCCACTCTCTCACCAGGCCTCTCTCTGAATTATGCTAAGGTCGCCTGTGTTTAAAGCCATGAGGTACAGGTAGTGGAACATTTCCGTGCATGCCTTCCAATACAGCAAGGAAACATATCGAGCTAAATATATATTATGGCACTACTTTCCATGCTGGATACACTCTTACCTGGGGTCTCCATTACAAACATTGTCCTTCATAAAGGTTACCATAACATTTTTCCTGTCTAAGGACATTGTCTTACTTATAACATCAACATAAAACATTGAGATCATATCCTATATGCGTGATTCTACTGAAATTGTTTGTTTAAACATAGAATTGGCCAACAGTTTGCTATTATTATTTTTGCCAAACATTTACCATTTTTAAAACATAAAGGACATTTATTTTCATGAAGAAACAAACCATCTTGTCACTAATTAAACTACGGTGTCATTATTAAAACAGTGATGTTATCTAAATTCTAAATTCTAAATCTAAATTCGGAAACCGTATGGTTTTGTGAAATTATGTTTTGAGGGTGCAGTTCAAATCAATTCAGTAGAATCATTCTGTAGAATTATATTTGTTGTATAAAGAAAAGTGCTTCAAAGTATGTAGGTAAATAATCACATAGATCAATGGAGTCCATATGAATTTACAGTCACTTTTGTTTCACAGCTGTGTAAATACCTCAAAGACGCCACACCACAGTTGAATACTGACAGTTTAGAATTCCAATGGGGCTTGGTTTATGCTTGCATTTGTGCGGGTGACAAAAAAATGGCACCAAACCACCCTCCGTGACTGGCGCAGACAAATCCAAGACGTGGATGTGCCAACTGATCTATTTGAGTCTAACTTACAACACAAAGACAGCATAAGAACGTGTGCAGGATGTAACACACATTCATTAAACCCAGAGCAAACCTTAATAATACTTGGTGAATTTTTGGGTGTGTGATTTTTGAGCTTTGTGGAAACTTACATCTCGGAAATATTTCTTTGTATATGTGGTCATATGAAGAACTTGATACACCCTAAAAAGTAGCCTACCTTGCATGAGTTTACTAACTGTTGGCCTCCATAAACTTCATTATTAGCAATATATTTAGGGAATTTATTTGTCAATAGCCTTCTGGAAAACACAACCAATTATTTAGGAAATCATAGGTTTTGGTATTAACTGTTCAGTTAAATATCTGCCATTGCCAAAAGCGGATATAGAGGGTAGATGCTCTTAGATTTGAGCCCATTGGAGTACTTGAGTAAATGTTGTGAGCTCAATTCAATGAAAACATCCCGGAATGTACCCCTTGAAAACCCCAGTGACATACCTAAGTAAAGTAAAGTAAATAAGGCTTTCTAAGACGGATATTTTGAATTAAGAACATTATACCAACATATCTTGTGTATTCTAAGGTGTAATATTGTCAGAGAAATGTGTCTTAACTTAGGATTCTGTTAACTGCACCGACATAACCTTTCAACACTAACCACACAGACAAATAGAAAGCGTTTGCATTGCACTGAGGAGAGCCTTACTCCATAGCTGAGACGTGGATCCCTTGGAGCGAAGCCCTGGCATCGTTCTCCTGTTAGTCAAGCTAAAGAGCCCGACCAGGCCCTCACCTAGCAGGGACGTTACACAGGGAAGCACAGGAGGTGCTTACGGAGCACTCGTAAAACAGCCAAAACCGGGGCCAATAAAAACCCCAGGTCGGAAGAGTGGGAAGGTGGAAATCAGAGACCGCCCCCCAGTCCTGGAAAAGTTCTGGAATGTGCTGAATGACACTTACTCACAGTAACATTTTCCAGGCAGGTAGGCTGGGGTCCCTGGGGAATTAGGGAATTGAAGGGGTATATAAACAGCGCTCCTCCGGCCTGCCGCTCGCTGTTTGTCATTACCATAATGATGATGATGACTGTGTAATACAGAGTTTTATCTCTTCACAGCTCCCAGGCGTACATTGATATCAGGTATGCAGTTTACATAGCATGTACTCTACACAACATATCAACCTCTGGACACGCTGCACAAGCCCAGCTCCCACACTCCCCCCTCACTATCACACACAAGAATTTTGACACCATCCACACATGTAGACCAATGCCAATACTGGTGAGCAAATGTTGTTCTCCCCTACAAACAGACACAGACGTGTTTAACACAGTCAGGGTGCTATTGTGAATTATAAACGACTGCCATTACAGCACATTTCATGCTACAGCATACTTGCAAAAAGGTACAATACGCTTGGAACGCCTGCATGTTGAATGCATTATGTTGTGAGTCACGTCTGAATAGCGTTGGAATTAAAGAGTGCCTATCAGGTCGTCTGTGTGAGTTCACTGTGGGTAGACTTACTGACTCGGTTCCTTGCCACGTTCACTTGCTCCCCCAATGCTTTGGCCTCCGCAAACCTGCACCAAAGACCAAAAAAAAAAAAAATATTGGCAAAAGTCACCCCGATAGGCCCAACTATTTGATGTCGAATCAAACGGGGATCAAAGACCTTCCTTTATATGCTGGCGAGAAGTGGCCGAGAGCCCAGCCAGGCAGCCCCTCCATTCCATTAAGTGCACATTTCACAGGGCTTCAATCCCCTCAATCCCCACTCGCCCTCCAATAAGGAGATTGGAAAGGAGAGGAAATGAAAACTATAGCGCTGGATTATTCAGCAGGAGCTGTGGATCAGTGCTCAGGGCTCTCTGTCAACCTCACACCCCCGCGGGGGTACTGTGTGGAGGTATTACGGCAAACACACGAAAAGAACGCGACTTTGTCCCCTATTAAGACAAAAGGAAGGGCCTCCAAATCCTTACCTCCGTAAGACTCTCCAACAAGCCCTCCCCTCTGGCCCCTCACCTTTGTTTGAGCAGGGCTTTGTTGTCCTCCAGGCTGAGACGGTCCTCGTGGTCTCTCCTGAAAATCTCAAAGGCCTCGTGCTTTCCCATGGACAGCTCTGGTCCTGAAGGCAAGACAAGTGTGAACACAGCCGTCACAAGAAAACACAGACATTAAACACTTGACCACAGACAAACACTTGTAATTCTCAGTCAACTCATATTATTAAACATTCAACACATTTACTATGCTAATTAGTCGACTAATAATACAGGTTCCTATGCTAATTGTATAACTAGAAATAATGCAGCAAGCAGGTTGTACTGTGAAGTTGTTTGGTTTTCAGACAGGGCTACGTTCTCACAACCCAACCACCAAACTGCAAGCTGGAGACCAGATGCAAGTTTAAGAGCCAGGCCAATATCATTGACCCCCCAACTATCACTAATTACACATTGTAGGGGCAATTACCCCCCTTTTTTACAATTTAGAGGGTAAATAAACAGAAGTATACACAGCCATTTTTTACAGTTCATCATTAAAGCTTGGTTGGGAAGAACTGTTGGTAACTTGCTTTTGGTTAGGAAAGTGGAGGATGCCACAGGTGCAACAGGCTGTATTGTTTAGTGGTTTCTCTGTGAAATAGTTTATAGTTTAGAAATCTATAGCCCACATGTGCCCTGGACACAACTTTAAGTATATCGATAGAAAACAAAAAATAAGACATATTTTGGATTTCGTATCTTCTTGAATTAGCTATTAATTTAAAACCTTCTATCTTTGCACTTTCAACACCTTCAATCACATTGACAGACACTCTAGTCTAGCTACTTTACTGTGCCTCCAATGATGTCAGTCCTGTTGTTTCGTACCCTATGCACTGCAACACATTTAATACACAGCTAACACTCCAATTCAAATAAAAATGGAACAATAAAATTGTGCTGGTAAGATCAACACTATTATGCAGCATTTTATATAGTCACATTAAACTCATATATTGTATCCTAATCTTATCTAACACACTAAACAACATCCTTTTACCACATGTTAACTTTCCCAGAAAACCAATCACGTCATAATGTCAATTCCTTACTCTTTCAAGATTCCTCAATAGGCTGATTTTAATTAGAGGAATACAACGGAGGGGTACATAGTCATGTGAGATGCATTACAGGACATTAAGGATATTTCCTAAATTTATGACTAAAAACCAGGAAAAAACTCTGGCAACATCAAACCTTTTTGTCGTTGAACAATTTGTCTGAGGGCTGCTTGAGGAAAATATCTTCAGTTACTGAAGCCTAAAATGGAACAATCCAAAAATATCTGTCCAGTCATAAGACATCCGTCTTTGTTAAGCTAACATACTAATTTGTCCGTCACAGATCCCTTGCTATGCTTTTGCCAACTTTAACAATTAATATTTTCCCTGCCTTCAAATGTAGACAACTCCTGAGTTTTCCCACCTTATTAATGTGGCAAGAACCCTGTTGCTATTTCCAAATAGTGACTCACTTAAAAATAAAATTTTTGTGTGAATTCAGGGGCTTAATCTAAAAACAAGCACCTTGGATTTTACAATGAAACAAATCTGCGATTTGAGAACGCTTTGACACGTGTTGTGTTTATTCCAAGGAAACCTCAAACATATTCGGTTTATGGAACAGGTTACTCGAGCTGCAGTCCGTTCTCTATGGCCTCTGACGTTTGAGAACGTTGACCACCAAAAACGCTGCATCAAAATGTCTCCAACCTGGCCATTTCTAACTAGGCACCTGCCAAAATCGGACGTGTGAATATGAACCTTGCTCCAGGGCTTTAAGTTTCCAACATCCTCGCCCTGTGGAAGACCAGTGGCGCCCTGGCCTGCTAGGATCATCCATCTCCCATTACAGTACAGAGCCAGCAGGATTTACAAGAAAGAATGAATCTACCGCTCCTTGTAATCCTAACATCTCCTTACAGCCCCAGCAGGCGGACCACAAATCATCCTAATCCTGAGTTATAACAGGACACCCTGCCTGTCCATCCTTCTTCTTCATGCACCATAAACCCAGTAACGAAAGAGAAGGTTCAGGACACTGTTGTACTTTACTAAAACGGCAATACATTACAATGAAAGACGTTTTGGGAACCTGACACAGATAGAGGAGACTAATTAAAGTGCTATTAAGAGAAACTCTTTGAGGAAAATGTGATGTCATTGTCTCTGGTAAACTCACATCTATGGCATAACTTGTGGATGTAAGACTGAAACATTATAACGTGTATGCTTGGTCTCTTCTGCTTTTTATTGGACATAAATCAATATGGACGAAGAGAGGAAATCGCCACAACAGACACAATATAGTAGAGCACAGAATTCAAATATGGGAATACTGTTAACTGGGATAGTGGGACAGACGTGTAGAGATGCGCAGTGATGAATATTTTACACTTTTGGATCAATACATGACAAAGACAAACAAAGCTCCTTGTGCTTAGGACACTTAATCATCCGATTTTTTCTGTATTCTTAAAACCCTTTAATTTTGTATTTAGGAGCTCCTCTAGGGAAACATTAAGCAAGCCCAGATGGCCAGAAGTTAATGTGGTCTGGAAGCCGGTTACTTGTATTGTTGTCATTCAATAGAAATGTCTGACAAATAGTTGTGTCCAGAGCTACAGTAACGGAAAGATGAATGGTTTATAGGCGTCTGAGCAACACTCAAAACATTCCTCATAACCACAAGCAATGCAAAAACAAACTTACAACAAACATAAAAGGTTGGTAGAAATCAATAAATAACACTAAAAGAATAAAATCAAGGCACTTTAGGACAATGTTTGTTATCTATTTTTTGTCAAATACATGTTAGGGTCTACATAAACAAGATTTACCATTCAGTCAGCAACAATAACCTCACCACAGCATGACAGTCAGAGGGCCTATTATTTTCCATTAAGGAAGCATTTTCTCATTTACTGAGTGTAGGCCACAACATGTAAATGTCTACTTAACATGAGAGGAAAGTCTCTGAAAACGTAATTTAAAGGGGTGCTGCCAAAAGCAGCAGAATAATTTATTTTCTTTTTTTTTCAACAACTCCAAGGCTTCTATCAAAGCCATGAAGATTCTGCTGGCTAAGCAACTTGTCTTGTGAGTTTGACAGGAGTGGATTGCCTCCTGTCTAAAAGAACCAGAATTGTATTGTTTTTCAGTTTTTGTTATCAGGAGTCCACCCAGGACTACTAAGTCCAATAGGTTGTATTTTACCCTGGAAAACTACAATGCCTACAGAACAAGTCCTTCCTATATCAGAATACCTATACTGCACTGTGAAATGTCTTGTAGCCAATTTGGCACAATCAAGTGTGTGATGCTGGGTGATAAAGAGATGCAATAACAATCGCGTTGTAGTTACATTTGTACGTAGTCTTTATGTAGTCAAATGATGGGGATGGCTGGAAGCCGGACTCCCCTACTGTAACTCTAGCACTGACAGAGAAACTTCAGCGATTTACTTCTCCCTTTGGTCTCCGTAAAGAGTCTAATGGGGATTTCATTATTACAAGTCTTGCATGAAACGCCCTTTAGCCACACACATATTTTTGCTTAACCACCCACCCCACCCCCCTTTTCCTATTTATCTGAAAAGTTCAGTGTAAGTTGAGGAGAAATGTGGTTCTTAAAGCTGAGGCGCGTGCGGTTGAAAAAGCATGGGATGTTTTAATGTCAAAGGACAACCAGTTTGGAGACGGATTCCATGGGGACATTGTGTCTCACGTTAACAGAAAGGGCAATAAACAACGTGCGCTTGGGGAGAGGCAAGGGCGATAAGTTATCCCCTGACACATCCCACAGAACAGACTTTACCACTTGGAAGGAAAACAAAGGTTTGTAGAGACTAACATGGCACTTGCCCCATTTATCAGACCGTTTGATAAACCCTGGGTGTGTGGACATCCATCACCCTCCTGCTTACCGTCTCTCCATGGTGAGTGATCGATTCTCGCCCTAACTCAAGCTGGACCCGGCTCAAACATGGGTTTGTTTTTCAACAGGCTCCTCTTTCAGAAACCTGCTAGCAATTACCCCGCGCTGGCCTTCTTACCGAGCCGGGCACGATTATCCAGATATGCTAAGGGGAGGATGAGCGCGGTGGTTAGTGGAGACAGGAGCGCAGTCTGATGAGTCGCTGGCTCGCCACCCGTAACCAACGGCAATGATCGCGGTCATTACGAGAACTAGATTTCATCATCACGGCTAAGTCCCCATTAAAACCAAAAGGAGATGGGAAAAGTCAAACGGGCACTTGGCGCTGGCTATAAAGGACCTCACCCAGGGATTGGGGAGAACCTTGCTCGAGGGCAAACCACTTTCGTTCATGAATTCCTTTTCAATGAAGTGTCTCAACAGGACAACAAGCATAATAGCCGCTAACGACACTCAACATCTCAACCTGAACCCTAAGCTGAGGAGGTGTTTGTAAGAACTGCAGAGTTAGTGGGCTGCCCCATTACTGAATCTTGGCTGACATGCAGCATTATTGACACTACAAATGTAAGATCATCAATGGGAGTGATCTGCAGTTTAATGGAACTTAAGTGAAACAGGCTACCACTGAGGAATCCCTATCCTGTTCAGAGCTTTCTACAGTAAATCCCCAAATTGCTATAATAGTGCCCCTTGAATTTTCATCGCAATATTCTTAGTCTGTGGTACTTGGTTGATATCATATTAAGTAATATGGGCTTTAGATTCATTAGTTTCTGATCAGCAACAATTATTATGGGGGATAATGTACGGTTTGATGCTGCTTCCCTGGCCGAATCCAATCAGACCACAAGCCTCTTCAAAGTTGTCTTCAATCCTTCAGAGGATGTCGTTTAAAAAGGGGGCAGTGGTTAGGCTTTCGGTGTGCTCTGGCCTTGTCAATCCTGAAACCGGGGATTTGTATGGCATTTAAAGGCTCTCCCCTAAGACATCCCTGACAAGAAAGTTGAGAACCAGCGACCACAAGCAAAGAGTGGCGACATTCCAACTGAAACAGATCAGCTCTCTCCGTGCTTTGCCTCGTTTCCAATCCAATTCCTAGCCCACCTCCAATGAAACGATTAATGGACTTCCCATTTGCAAAACTGTGAAGAGGTTATTGGCTATGAGATGCTTCATTATGGGGGCAAAGGTTAGTTGTGGTTGCAGTATTTCATTTATAAAAGGAATTCAATATAAAGAGAACTTGTGCAATGTTCAGTACTCAATTCCAACAACATTGCTAAATCTTTACGTGGCTAAAAGATTTATGTAGGAGGTGATTTTTGCGACCCTTAACGTTTGCTTGGTGTAATTATTTTAGCTAACCATCGCAAAGAAGACGTGCAGGATGCTCGGGTTCATTGCACATCGCTAGCACGATCAAGAACTATACTCCAAGTATGGGCATCTCTGCCTGATTTAGTGACACACTTCCCTGTGCCATAAATCAATTTGTCACTGTTTTGCGGGAGATCGTTCTCAGTGGCAGACAACATTAGTTTTAAATCTTGAGACTTCAAGAGGACTGATCTGAACCGCAACGAGCTATCAGAAGAAATCTATTGATAATACGTTGATACAAAAAAAAAGTTGCTTATAACTCATTTAAAAAGGACACAAAAGAAAGAGTACCTTTATTCCTGAGCATCATAGTTGGTGCTCCATGCTCCGAGGCGTCGGCGCCGCACTCCCCTAGCGACGCCGCTGTGGCCACGGCGTTGCCGTTGGTAATGCCAGGCGGTCGAGCAGCAGCATCCTGAACCCTTTTCTTCTCCCTCTTCAGCATACTCACTAATATACCTGTGGTACTAGATTAAGGAAAAAAACCTTGATGTTTAGGAAAAAAAGGGAAGGAAGGGGGGCAGGTACATGTTACCATAATTCAAAGAACAGTGTTGTAGCTGAGCAACTTCAACTGTTGTGTTGAAAAGGGACACCTGAGCACGAACATCCAGACAGAATATCGGCAGCGCGTCACCATATTTGCTCAATAGGATCTCGTTCCGCTAACAGGCCAGGGCAGTGTTCTGACCCCTGAAGACACTAAAGTAAATACCATAGTCAAAATGGGAACACATGTGGTAATACTACTCTGTCTCTGCTAATAAAAAGGACAAATTAAGCCAGCTCCTGGCCCTTTCAAAAAGACATGGCCGTGCCTCAGGTTTGATAATAGGCTCACAGTGCTGACGTGTGCTCAGTCTCTGACCTTCCAGACGCAGCGAGATGTCATGGTCTGCTATGAATCAGGGCAGAAGAGGAGCCATGGAGGCTGGAAAGGGCCTGCCAAGATTCTGCAGGATGAGCGTGTGTGTCTGCGTGTGTGTGATGAGAAAAAGATAGGAGTGTGGGAGAGGGCGCGCGTGCGTGTGGGTGTGTGTGTTTGTCACCATGTCTGATCGAGCGGGTTAAGAAGGGAGGACGGGTGAAAAGCTAAATAACAGACACTTTTCACTCCTTCAAGCACATATCATTTCTGTCCATTTGAATACATGACTTCAATGTTTCCCACTGATCTACATTTTTAGCAGACATGCACCCACTCTCAGCTCAGAAGCAATCTGCTAGGTGCTCTCAACAGTCTTACGGTCGGTAGGACAACGTAAAACTTAAGGCTAACCTTCTTTGACTAAGGCCTAACACAGAACAGTTTTGAATGCTTCATTCCACACTGTCCACTGTGAATGCAGCAGTTCAAGTCAAGTTAATATACTGTACATCAGCACACGTTGTGTCAAGTTCTTGGTGCCAATGGAAACACTGCAGGTTGGAGCTCCAAGAGTCTTAATTTGCCAAATGGAGAGGCACGCACTAGTTGTGGCCAGAAATACTCATTACATACCAGGAATACACCTCTGTTTCCACTGCTTCAACAACTGAGGAACCTTGACAAAGGTAAATCCCACAGAAGTTAGCTAGGCTTTTTGACGAAAGAGAGTGTATCTTCACAGCTTGAACAAATCACTGACACAATAGTGAAACCAAACACGTGTGGAAGGGTGAGACAAATAAAGGAATATGTGGAATAATCACTTATTTTCAATGAAGCAGGAATCACTTTCAAACAGAGCTAACCCGTCTTATTATTTGGAAAGGAAGATTTGTTATGCCATTAACAGTTATTTTTTTACAACTGAACACTATATTGTGAAAAAGATTATAGGTTTCAACATTGGCCGAGTCGTTTTCCATAGAAAACCAGTAATGTCTTGTCGTTCCACAAAACAGTGCAGTACTTGATGTCCTGATGACAACCAGTAATCGTCTGTCACCATGTGATCTCGTTAAAGCCTATTCTTTTCTTTTCGTGATGTCATCCTAAGAAATAGAAAATGTGGGCCAGCAAAAGCCTGTCAAAAAGTCAGTTCTTGGAAGATGAATGGCCATATATTTAGAGAAGCCAGAATTATAATTAATGTTGCTGTCGCTGGGTGCATGGGGACTGTCAGAGTAAGAAATACTGTGAAAGAAGTCATGGCTATTCAATTATGGTTTCCTATTAAACTATTCATGCATAATCAGCACTGTGGCTGTGCTGTCAGTACACCAATGTGAAGTATCCGACAGTCAACGGAAGGTTCAAAATTTTAGATGAGCTAAGACAATAAAGCATTTTTGTGTTAAGCTCATAATATGTCAACCATTTACACATGTTAAAATGTTGCAAATTTCCTGTGAAAATAAAGATGAATAGTCCTGCTCCTAAAATCCTTTTGTTACAGTCCCCTTTAAAATATTGGTGTAATTGAGTCAGTTTAGGGTAATCTGCATAACGCTCACAGTGTTCTCTCACAGTGGTCGACTCCTAAAGGCACAACATGTACCACACATACCCATCAAACCAACCATCTCGAATCAGAAAGCTCTCAGGCCAAGTTCAAAAGTGCTTCCTGATAATCAAAGCAAGCATATGCCAGAACGGTAAGATCTGAAATGTAAGAGGGTGTAAACATGTAGACTACAGAAATTAAATCAAACTTTGTAAACACTGGATCCTTCAGTACTGAAAGTGATAACCGCTCTTTAGACAGCAATATTAGCCCTGTTCAGAAATTATTCCAGAGCATTATTGGTCAAAAAACACTAAAGTCATGACATCTGTCCATGCTAGAGCCATGCTAGAGATATCAATGAGTGTGTCAAACAAAAACATTCAGTGATCAGTATACCAGAGTTGTACTAGGGCAACACTTCCAACACTTCCAAACCCAAACTTGAAAGTTTAAAGCTGTGAATAAGGAAGTTAGTTTTTGCAGTACCTTCAAGTCAAATGTATTAAAGTAACATATTAATATAATGGTGTTGGGAAGATGCATTTCCCAATCTGTTATGTAGCTAGAGAATAAAAAGCTTCTCAAGCTTCTTAATGTATTTTCACTGACTGGAAGGTAGCAAATGTGTACCAAGGTTTGTATCAAATCAGTAACTATAAGTTTAAATAATTTGAAAAACAAACAAGTGTTTGTAGTACAAACACTGAACTGGAAGAGAATGGACGAGGTATTAGATGGTGACGATAATAAGGGAAACCATTTACTATTATGCGCTCCAAAGAGTGTTAGTGCATGCTCGTGTGTAAGTTTGGCACTGTTTGCTTTCACAATAGAACCAAGTCTCTACAACTTTTTAAAATAAATAAAGCTGAAACTTTTTAAAACTGCAGAACAGTGAGTGCTAGATCCAGCACTGTCCCTTTGTCTTAGGTTAGAAAACACAAGTCTCATTCTTAAATCTACTGTGAGGCGCATATACAAGCTCACTGTATATACAAACAGAATCAGAGCCATAACTTACTGACCACAGGCATATAAATATATAGGGCTTTAGTTTATTAGAAGGCGGAAAAGAATCCTTGATAGAGTACAGTACATCCACTTCATAGCCCCAGGTCTAGGTAATACTCTGTTTGGAGGCACTGCAGACAGTGGGCCTTTAAGCCTTGGTAATAAATCTAGTGGCATTATTTAGACCAAAGGGAATCAGAGTAAGGCTGTTTTGACGTGCAAGTTAGGATCGTTGAATTGCCAAGGCTGATGAGGGATCCCTGGATATCCCGCCAATAACGTAAACACGCTGTAGTGGATTACTTGTGCGTCCCATCAGACTGGCGATAATTGCTTAGTATTAGTCAAAGACTAGTCCCCGTCTGGGAAACCAACACTGGTCATGTGAGCCAAGAAAAAATATAACAGGACAGCCATAATCTTTTGGTTGTTATTACTAGCATTCATCTTCGCCATATAAAATGGGGGCGTACTCAACATTCTTGGCCCAGTGCCATCCAACATGTTTTAAAGCAACGTTTCTCACAAAATCCATTCAGAATTGTCAAATGCAAGAACTGAATGGTTTACTCCTCTAAAGCTACTTTATTTGGGTGTTCTTAATAAGTAAACCATATTTATATTTAAAATAGAATGTTTTTCTCTCCTATCACAGTGAGTTGATGAGTTCTAAAACTATACCCAGTTACAAAACGCAAAGCATTACAGTGTAAACTGTACCAAGGGACTTTAACATAGTTGGGGCAGCATGCATACACACACACTATTACAATAATCCATGATTGACATGAGCGTTGATTTTATAATTATTATTCTGTTTTCAAAAGAAAAGCATGATAGTATCCTGTAAAGAGCTCCAAGTCTGATCCTCACCTTCTTTGTGAGTTCAAGCACACATGTTTTAAACTACAACTTTTTTATGTAATAAAATTCCAAAGTATTTGTAAACTTGGCATTTAGGCTCAATTTATGGAGAAAATATAAGGATTTTTTATATATATGTATATTAACAGTACGTGTAAACAATGGAGAACCTAAAACGGAACCTTGTGGCACACCATTCTCTAATGCTACAACCTTTGATTTAAATCGCTAAGCATCTATTCATTGTGAGGTATCAGAGGTAGTCCTGAAACCAGTTAAAATCTGCATTAAAGGTAGATGTGTGACAATTAAGCTGTATTCTATTAAATTACATTTAATTTCTTTTTTTTTTTTTTTTTTATATTATTTTAATAATTATTGTTTTCTAAAATTTGTAATTTTATGCTGTTTTACAATCATAGTACTACTATTTTCAATCATATTTTTTTACTTGTTTAAATTTAGATTTTTTTGAGGTGGGGGCTAAACTGCTATAGAATATTTTGTATTACGTATCCCCAGTTATGCTTGGTTTAATCTGTTGCTGTATTGTATTGGGGATGTTGTTAGAGGTGGATGTGGACTGCATTGGGCTAACTAACCATTGCCAGGTGTGGTAGGGAACGATAAACACAGTGGCTTTGTTCCACAGGGGGAACTCTCCCACAATTTACCCTGTGGAGACTCAACACCAGTCTGGCGACGCTACACCGGTGGCAGAGGAACCCGTGCTTTCCATGGCGATGCTTTCCATGGGGCTAAAGTGGGGGTTAGAGACAATGTTGTAAAGACAGGGGATGCATGCTGATTATCAAGCGGAGACTGGGTTTTAACCAGGGATCTAAGGCTATTAAGGGAAGGGCTGGTAATGATGTCATTCAAAGAGGCTGGGTCTAGTGAAAACATGAGAAGATGATTACCATGCACAGATCAGACCACCCTCACCGGTTGACAGTTGCTGTAACTCCGCATCTAAATGGGTAGGCCTACATAATGTTGGGCTGAATGGTGAATACTGAAAGCAATTACGGGTTAATTGAAAACTAAGAGCGAGTTGTTATGAGCAATATGAATGCATGCTGAAAGCACCAGCATTAAGCATTATTCTATTAGACAAATATAATAACAAAAATAATTTACATAACAAATATTCTAGTCCATACAAAAATATATGGAATGTAGAAGCCGATGTTTGGTTTTATATGGCTATTTGAACATTGATGTGGAATCTCAACAGTGAAGAAATAATCTTATATTGCAGGTCTTTGCTCCAAGATCCACTTATGAAATTAGTTCATGATAATATCCTATTATCCTAACCACGTCATGCAGCTAAATAATAAAGTAGACATCTCAAATTTCCAACTAATGTACTGACAAACTGCAGAAAGGAAAGGAAAATAATTAAGTTTTAAAAAAACGGATTTGTAGTATTCTCTTTAGACAAGAGCATTACGATGAATAGTTCTAATTACAGTCACTAATAGGTCAAGACATTTTAAAGACAACAACATCTCGTGTCTTTTTACATTTGGTTAGAAATTCCATCCAACTAGAACCAAATAATGAAAGTGTTTGCAGAGGTAGAGCTATCCGATTCTACAATCACAGCAGCACACACCCTTTGGCATGATATTTGAGTTAGTAATAAGTGGAAATTGCGTGAAATTTGGAAAAGTAATTGGCTAAACAAAAGACTACTCTTTTGACATGGTTTCAAAGTTAAAACAATTTGTCTCCGTGTATTTTACCTACTGTACATCCCCGACCTTAGCTGGCCATGGATAATTGCAGAAATTGGACACAATTCCAATTACAGGACTTTTCACAGTCAGTGGACATAAACGTTCTTAAAAGGATACTGATCTCGTTGTCGCGCTGTGTTAGCATCTCCTTAAATTTGGTCATCTCAGCTGGATTAGGTCTGTCCTCTATTTCAGATACCGGCAGGGCTGCAGAGGGAGACGACCGGCCGTTACCACGACCTCTGGGACCCGTTAGTCCCTCCCGCACCATCACCTACAAACAGAGACAATGGAGATCACCCAAATCAGGAGGGGACACAATGGGCTTTACGCAGCAATCAGTTAAGCGGAGTTGATATCACCGTATGCTTTCTGGGAAGTGCCAGGTACGAGGGTGAGTCTGGGTCTAGAAAAGCCAGGAGCATAGACCTATGTAGCTGTTTCTAGAAAACTAGGCACACTGTATCACTCTGTAGGAAGGCAAGTTAGGATGAGACTAAGTTAAGAAGAAAAAGAAGATTTCTCAATCATTTTTTCCGGTTACTGTTTATTCTATGTGACCGAATCCAAAGAAGTTACGGATTAAGTCTTGGTGTAGCTCTCACAAAGTATGAGAAATACACACTCAGAATACCATGCATCTCATTCTTTTTAATAATATGGATAAAGGAGAGAAGCAAAAACAAATTCAAACCAGACACAACTTCTTCCAGAACCAGCGAGTGAAACTGGGGTTACACAGGGAGGAATGTAAACTAAAGAAGAGGCAGAAGAGTTGGAGATTATAACAAACTAGAGGAGAGATAAACAGATCCTCAAGTGGGATCTGGAAGTGCTTCTGGTCTCAGGTCTGGGTCTAACAAGCGTGGGCTCTGAAATGGGGCTGTGTATACCTCATGCATGCAGTGACCCGTGGTGACTGAACCTCCATTATCTCAGATGACTGAAAGCCAACTAATCTGGCCCTAGAACAATAAGTGATCTCACTTGATCTTTATCTTTTACCCACAGCAATACTGTAACACCAAACCAAATGTGGCCGAAGAGACGCATGTTAATTTGCGGTAGCCCAGGAAGTTCGTGGCTCATGAGAACTTCGGGGACCATATTTCAAACACCAAAGTAAGCAAACATGCAATGCCTTTCTCCTAATTTGATGACAGAAACCAGCATAAACTTTGGAATGTCTAGACACGCAAGCCCATGGGAAAATGAAGTCATATTTTCTCCCAGACAATCATATAACACGCAAGGTATAAAAAACCCAGTTAGGTAGTAAGTGGTGTAAACGGGAAACCATTTTTGACATTCCATTTGGCTGCCATATTAGTCAAAGTAGTTTGCTGACACAAACACGTTCATTGTAGTCATGGATATGGCAATCATCAAACACATGTTGCAACCTTTACCCACATGTCAGCAGCCATATTGGATATTAGGCACAAACAAGTAAGCCTGCTTATTGATAGAAAGATCCACTCAGTTTGAACACGTGAAACTATAATCTGAGACGGAGAGGGCAATCTATCCACAAAAGGTGAACACAAACTACAATGTCGTAGACATTTAATGAAAGTGGCAGAGCGCTGAAGATGTTCGTCCGGTGTGCCTCCTAAGAGCCGTCAAAAGAGGGCACCGTTTGCAAGTTTCTCAAGGATGGTCTGGTCAACCACTGTCCAGTTACTGGACATGAACGGGGTGGAAAGGTTATCATAGAAGCTATAATATAGACCCATAACTGCACAGCATTCCACCATGTCTGCCAAGCAGCACTAGACACCGTCCATTATAATCAAGTGCCTTTCCATGGAAACATGGTGGCCAGTGTTCTACGCATGAGGTTAGCGTGCATGTAAGACGATAACATGGGTATGAAGAATGGCAGTGGTGAGTTAAGTAGGAAAAAGAAAAAAAAAAAAAAAAAAAAAACAGAAAGGAAAATAAGAAATGCAAAGGCATAGAGGACCATGTGGGTCAATCGACATTGATGGTGGAGCACAATACCTTTAGGAGAGAGAAGCAGTAATGGATTTTTCTCATGTCCGGTCCCAATGCCAACGTGACCTCAGGGTCCGGGTCATCCAGATAGGCTTTCACCAGAACCTCCAACCTTAACACAAACACGCAAACACGCAAACACACACACACACACAAAGACAAACAAACAAAAACACACAGGCACTTGGATTGGCTTGCGAGATTTAATTAAACCATCAAAGCCATTAGGGATGACAAATCTTAAAATCCCTTTCCATCACTTCCTCGTACGCTCTGCAGCACTCGACTGGTTAAAATCTCTACTTTAGCTTAACTTCGATGTTTACGATTTGGGTCTGTTCAAAGAAAACAGTTTACTCGAACGTGTGCTACAATTCCCCTGGCTAGCCTGTTGATAAACTATCACTAGATGGCAATCCAAACATTGGTACTTCAAATTCTGGAAGCCACCGCTGGAAAACACAAGAATGGGATCCAAACGCATCCAACACAGGCAGGACAACCAGTGGTCGTGTTTTCCGCTGTAACATTACTAGTGAGGAAACGAGTTGCGTTTATATGACCAGGGCCTTAAAACAAACGCTGAACTCTCATTACCAGGCCCGACAGATCATCAGAGGTTTTCAATACCACACTGGATTCAGAAATGGTTCTTCAATGCCACGCATAATATTATAAGGGGGAAATTCTTCAACTAAACTCAATTGATCCCAGGCAGCGGTTTCCAAAGTGTTCAACTTAAAAAGAAGATCTTTGGTCTGGTTAAAAACAATTGGTTACACTGGGTCAATACTTTTGGCAACCTGTCTGCAAAGCAATCGACTGCGAGTGCAATTCTGAAGTGTATCTTAAATCTAGGACACCCAGCTAGTCATTGCCAGTTTCCAATTTACAGTGCAGACAGGTAGAATGAAAATGCACTGTAGACATGTCTGGAAAAAGAGCCAAAAATAAAAACAGGATATGTTTGAAGTGAGAACCGTTTGGCACTAGGGATCAGTTGATACATAAACAACCAAGGGAACGGGTCAAATATAATTTTGCTTGTCGGTAGATGCAGACGTCATTAAAATCCCCACCGTGAGTTCAAACACATAGGGGCAGGTATAACCATCCAAATAAATTATGGGAAAAGACGGATTTAGAGGACCAGAGAGAGGCAAAGCCATCAGAAACGGAGGGAAAATGTAGTGCCAAGTGTTTAGATGGAATCCCTGGCCGGAGCTCCGGCCCTGATTGGGTCCCTAAGTCAACCCAGTTCCCGTGCGCTGACATAAATCAAGCTTCCCTGAAAAAAAAAAAAAAAAGACTTGGAGAACACCTACAATGAAAGTCGACTGCATCTGTAAACATAGCTTCATACTAGCAACTGCTTGCGCCCTTAAGTTAGCCTTCCATTGAGTTATATGTGCGCCACTCACAGAACCCCATCATAAACCAATGTGCAAGTTTAAACTGCATAAGTACTATCTAGTGTCCAAACTGACGTGTAACTCTACTCTCTCTGTCGGAGACGAGCTATGAACGTCCTGGTAGCCTGGCAAGGGCCAGCAGTGCACTATTCCCATCCCCACTGTCCTGGGATGACTGGCTCACTCACACACACACACACACACACACACACACACACACACACTTAACCAATGTTTCAGTAGCCAACTGCCTGCTGTGATTGCCTCCAGGCCATTCTAAACTTACTGTTCTGAGTTTTTATTCCCTCAGTAAATGTGTCATCGCCTGGCCTGATGATACCATTGTGAGCTGCAATGTTGAGGATTTAGCCTGGTCAGGACTGAAGCGGTTATTATCTTGGAAAAAGAATAATTCAGCAATGGCCTTGTGATGACATCTTGAAGGTTTAGAATATCTTCAATGTACGCTAAATGTGAATGATGTACTTCCAATGTATCTCACTAATAATAATTCAGAAATGGCCTTGTGATGACTTGTAGTAACAGGCAGAGGAACTGATGAAGGGTGTGTGTGTGTGTGTGTGAGAGCTGAAATAAGAATTTGAGTGACATACTTTTGGGTATCCTCTTGAGTTAGTTTGTCTTCTCTCTGCTCTCCTGTGACCATGGATAGCTCTTCTTTGAGTGTTTGGATCTCCTTCTTCAAACGAACTATCAGCTGGAGGAACGTGCACAAACACATGCACACGCGCGCACACACACACACACACACACACACACACACACACACACACACACACACACACACACACACACACACACACACACACACACACACACACACACACACACACACACACACACACACACACACACACACACAATCACAAAAATACATTAGTGCAGTGTTGAAACATTTGAAGTTGTATTATTTAGGACAGTGTGGGGACATTCCATCACACAGACAAACACACAATGTCAGATGACAAAATCTGAAAAAAATTATCTTGTCTGACTAGGTGTTTTTAAGGACAATCTAACTGACTCTAGGCTATTTGATGCTCAAGTGAGAGCGCTTTAAGAAGCCATGATACCACACCAAAACATTACATAGCATTAGCCAGCTATGGGGCACGAGAGAACACAGTAAAGGGCTTGTTGCTTCTGTCTGTCTGTCTGCAGGCGTTTGGATAAGCTCTGCCGGGACAGCGGGACGCCTGCCGTCGGTAACCGCCGGCCGGGTTCTGTTACTGTAAATAGAAGTGAGCTAAATCGCTCTCCGTGCACCAGAAATACCCCCTTTTTCAAACCCATCTTTATGCTTGTACTTCGATAGCTCTCATTGGCAACAGAAGTGAACTGCGGTACTGACAGGGACGATGCTTCGAATCAAAGTGGTGATCCCATGAGGGCCGGCTGAAAGGGGGAAGGCAGTAAGACCTGAAGACATAACTCGTTCAAATGAAACGGACAACGTGACCAGCTAAACGAAACACCGTGTTCCACCGGCTACAGGGTGAGCGATGGAAACTTGGAGATAGCCGCGTTGGACTAAACAGAGTCTCGGAGTGGAATGTCCTGAAGTCTGGCAGCTTTGCAGACTTTATCGTCCGAGGTATGTGAAGCACGAGAGAAACGGTGGGGGGGGGGGGGGGGGGGGGGCACATATACCGTCTGCGACGGGCCTCTCATCCACAAGACAGAGTGCGGGGATGCCTCCTCCCTCACCCGGGGGTCAACGGTTGCAAGGTCAAAGCCAAGCAGCTCCACAGCAGTCTGGAAGCCGCGCGGCTGGCGTCTCTGGCTCGTCGGAACCCACCGGATTAGAGGGCTCGGGTGATGGGTGGAGCGGAGGGGAGGAGTGGCCAGGACCCCTTTCACACCACTCGAAGGACCTTGACGGCTCCACTTTGTTTCTTTAACTCACTGATATATTAACACAGATGAAAGGCAAGACATACCAAAACACAAGTTGTCTTACCCGGGGCTTCACAAATTGAATTTTGTGACCGACAAGTAAAATAGGGATCAGGGCTACCAATGGTTTAAGCATGTCAACATGTAGGCTCTGAGAAAGATTAGCCCCAAATCTCCTCAGGCCTCCCCGGGTCTACTCCAGGGGTCAGGGGTTAGAGGTGGACTGGCTAGACATGTGCCCCTACTTTGATGCCGAGCAGTAATATCCTGGCAATCACAATCAACAGCAGCTTAGCTTGAACTAGATACACCTTAGTTAAAAGTGTGTGTGTGTGTGTGTGCGTGTGTGTGTGTGCATGTGTGCGTGTGTGTACTTGCAAGCATGACAGAGAGAAAGAAAGGGAAAGAAAAAACCCAAGTGAAAGAGAAAGAACGGAGGAGGAGACAGTGTGTCAAGTGAGTGCATTGGAGTGAAAGCCAAGCCCCAGCCATGGGCTAATGAAATGAAAGCGTGCCGTCTACTTTTCATGGCTTTGCAACGAGCTTCTTTGCTATGATTTGGAGCAAAACAATAACCCTTGTACAAACAATGAGGTCTGAACTGGCAAATACAAGAGAAAACAACATCTATGTGCCAGTGCTATCCACATTTCTGACAGAGAGCTGCTAGGGACAGGGTCACTGAGGGTGGACCAGAGGTCGTCAAGGGTCAAATGACACAAAACTAACAAAGCAAGGCCCGGCACTCCAAATTCGGTGGCAGTGGCAGGCCACAGGCTTTTTTTGGATTTATGTTAAAGTCCGCCCACCATCAGCCGAAAATATCGTACATGGCTATCCTTGGCTACGAAGAAAAAAGAGACTCGTTTAATTTTTGGATTTGATATACTGCATTATGGCCGGCCCTGCCCTCAAGAGGCTGATGGCTGACCACTGGACACCGGACACCGGCCTCTGGTTGTGTTTATTTCAGCCCGTCAACCCACGTTCATACCGCACAGCACCACAGCGCGCTCTCACAGTCACTGAATCAAGTCCGGGTGCGGCGACGTGACCCATGGTGTCACCGTGGGACGGCACAGGAAATAAAAAGCTCACCGCAGTGGGACATTCAATAACCAAGCTGCTCTGCTGGCATAGTACTGTTCATGCAGGTGGCAGAACTATTAGTGCAAAGCCAAGCGCTTCAGGAGAGGTGAAACCGCTTGCTTTGAAATGCAGGACATACAGTGACAACATTCTGTAGCATAGAAATATGTTATAATGTCCACTCCAGTGCTCCAAGTCAGAGGGCTAAACTGTACTGGGAAAAGCACACAGAATGTGTTATTATGGGGCCCTGTTTTCAGCCAGAATGTTCCGCTACATACAGCACCACTCCCACAGGCATGTCTTCACCTTCACCTTCACCCCCCCCCCCCCCATGACAAAACAGGAAAACATGGGTGTCCCACGGCCTCGTTCAGCCGTGGAGGCAGCGTGGACGGCCTGAGGGCGAGCCGCGCTGCACTGGCTCTACCTACCGCACTACCGTAACGAGGCCCCCCCCCCCCGGCCCCCGCTGCCCTAACGACGAGGGAGCTGCTTTGACGAGCCAGGGGGAGAGAGGCAAAACCCACCGCAAGAATTTTCACACTCACTTCACAAACACGTCTCTCTGGCAGGCACGAAACGGGCTTCTGTTTGACTCCCAGGTACGCGCTAATCAGGACTGTCTGCTCGGGGAAAGAGGCGCGGGGGGTGGCTGGGGGGGGGGCAGACGATGGGCTCCCACTAAACAGTCCTGCTTCTCTGGACGGTCACGTACAGCTTTAAAGTTGAAGACACAGATTGGAAAAGGGCTGATGCGACCCCCACTAACTTTCAGGAAGGAACACATTTGACTACACCATACAGTTCAAGGCACACTACATTACTCAAAAGTAGAAGCCTTAAGTCTAGTCATAGCCCAAATGTTTTTGACTTCACAGGCTAAATAGAAAACTAAATGGCGGGCCAACGGCCAATAACATAGTACATTTGTGAGTATTTGTCACAATTTTGTAAAGGTTAAGGCAAATTATACTGTAAACCCCTGGATCTATTATTAGCAAGAGGATTGTTACTTTGTACTGTAACTGATAAGAGAAAAATCTTATCTGTCCCTTCTATAGCATTACATTTCAAAGCAAAGCCGAGGTGTCCAAGAGCCTATTTCTGCTCATGGGTGGGTAGTCGGCTTTGGAGTGTCCATTTACAAGACCAATGGTTTGGCCAGATATGACAGGGCCTCTATGTTGTGATTGTGGTTGAGTATGATTAGTCTGGTTTTCACAGGGGATTAAGTCTGGGTTCAAAGCAGTGGGCGGAAGGTAGCATGTCCAACCTAATATGGCTGTATCTCTCTGTCAACTACACTGTGATCTCATGTCACCCTCGGCACGCTGTTTAGGCTGCACTTTCCCCGCTTTAGAGCAGACTCATCTTGGCCACGAATTACCTCACTAACTGGTCAAAAGGCACAGGTTTAAAAAAAAGATTGGTTTTACCCAGAACAAGATGAGGGCAATGAGTGTCCGGTTTCTTTAAAGTGCTAAGATATGAAAAGAGAAAGAAAGAAAAAAGAGGAAGAGAGTAAGTAAGTGTGTGTGTGAGAGAGAGCGAAAGAAAGAAAGAAAGAAAGAAAGAAAGAAAGAAAGAAAGTTGAACAGAGTAGCAGAGAGAGGGTGATACATGGAGTGGAGAGGAGGATCCTTTTCTACGATACGCTCTACTAGTTGTGTCCGGGCCTGGAAGCACACTGAAGCAGCCGGCAGGGAGGCAGCAGCCAGACAACCGTAGACCAATTACTGTCCAGCCGCAGTCTCTCTCTCTCTCTCTCTCTCTCTCTCTCTCTTTAATAAACCTCAGAAAGCGTTGTCAATGGCCAGCCAAACCCTGCGCAGTAATACTCGAGCGGTCTATCTTCCTAACCTGGTGGCAGGAGTTGTTGGGAATAAGCTAAACTTCCTCCAACAGGTTTTCCACCAACTAGGCCAGTCAGCGCCAGGGCCAGCAAAGCCTGCCAACAATACAGTGGATGTTGGAGTGGAAAGCATTATTGTTTTATTAAACACCGAGCCCCCCGTCGACAAATCGTACTGTATCAAAAGGCAACCAGATGTGAAGGCTTCTTAATAGGTTTGCCAGTCGTGAAACACAATCGCTAGAAAATTGAGCATACAGCTATTAGGTAGAGAGGAGGGAGTGCATTGCTTGGTCTAGGGCCCTTTCCAATTCTCAAATGCTCGTCATCTCTAGGAGATGGAATTTGGATGCTCATAGACGTGTGTGTGTGTGTGTGTGTGTGTGTGTGTGTGCGTGCGCGGTGTACGCGCCTGCGCATTGCGACTGTATACGCAGCGGTCTCCAGCTGGACGCGTCCTGAGGCAAGGCTGTGAGTTATTAGGACAGAAATGTGCCATAACAGAGCTGAAGGTGTGTAAACAGACAGGCTCTGAATGCAAACAGGGCCCGTGAGCAGTCTAAATAGCACACGGCAGCCAGGCACACGCTGAGCCCAGAGGCCGGCGGCTCTGTCCATTGGTCGGAAGGAGCGAAGGAGACTCTGATTGGGCGCGGCGCATTCCTGACAGAGACACTTCAGAAGAAGGCGCACGATCGCCCGCAGACCGATGAAACGAAACCGCGCGTCTTTCTTAGAAACGGCCGGCGCTTGGCTACGGTGTGTTTGAAGGTTTGAATAGGTGCTATGATTATATTAAGTGCACAGACAAACAAGCACACCCACACCCACACAGACGTATACAAAGAAAACGGAAGTGGGCGAGGAGTGAGATGGATGAAGGGCTTGAGGCGGCGTGACTCACCAGAGCGGGGTCCAGCTCCTCGTTCAACAGGGCCTCGTTCTTAATGAGAGCCACCCGCTGGGCAAAGCGACACGTGGAGATGGACTCCTACAGACGGCGGGGAGACCCAAGAGAAAGTTACCACACCCGCATTTTACACAAGTCCAAGGCCTCTCCCCTTCAAACCTGAGCCGCATTCCAACTGAACCTGCTTTCCTTCACTGAGCATCACTATAAAAACAACCCCCTGCAGTGCACCCCTGGCTTGTGACACACAAAGCCCCCATGCCGATGGAAGTGACCCCGGCGTACGTCTATGTTCCTCTTGTCCACGGACACGGTGGCGATCATGGTGGTCATGCAGTTGCCCCCCAGGCTGTCCCTCAGCACGGAGGTCATCATGGAGTTGCGGTAGGGGATGTGGCTGCGGTTCTTCTCCGACAGGGCTGTGATGACCTGGGCCACACGGCGGGAGGGGGGGGGGGGGGGGGGTAACAGAGCAGTGAGTGAGAGGGGATGACGTTAAGTGGGCTCCACGATCATCTTCACACCGGTTCGCTAAAAACATCCGGTGTTTTTCACAGCGGGAAACAAGTGGCCGAGTGATCGTTCTTACGGAACTCTTCCCTGGCGAAGTCATTACATGGAAAATGTACACGTTATTGCATACAACCGTCTTGAAAGCTTGTGAGGCTCGTTCATCACAATGCGTCATGTCTTTTCGGATCAACCAACGTTGGTAAACACAGCAGCGCTGGGTACGGAATGACGGCGACGGGAAACTGACAGAGGTCAAAGCCCCCCCCCCCCCCCCCGGCGGCCCCCTGGGCGTACCTGCTCCAGGAAGTGCAGCGAGAGGTTGATGTACTTGGCCTCAGTGAGCTGCTGCCCGCCCACGCCCGTCTTGCCCACCCTCTCCGACCCGGCCAGGTCCACCAGGTGGAGCTTGGAGCGGCGCACGGTGGCGGAGCCCGGCTGGCGGCCGCACACGTGCACCGTGAAGATGCAGTGGGAGCGCGTGGACGCCTGGTTCATGGGGGTCTGCGGAGAAAAGAGAGAGAAGAAAAGAAGAAGAAGAAGAAGAAGAAAAAACATGGATACTACATGAAAAGGGATTTGTGTGATGCTTTACACAACTAAAGCACGATCAACATCTGCTGCTCGGAATAAATGTTAACAAAGACTTGAATAGAAAGGGACACATTCACGTCCCTGTGCGTTTGACGGCGAGTGTTGCAGTGCGGCGGTTTAGAGCGAGCTTAACAAAGAGATTTTCCACTTCCTTATGAAGGGACTTTCCACATTCCGACTATCGAAACGGGGAAATATATTTTCCTTCTTTCCCGTTGAGCATTGAGGTTTTTTTTTTTTTTAATTCCTTCAAAGCAGAGACATGTGTGAGGAATGGCTGGTTAACACATGGTGGCGTGATTTCAAATAACCAACGCTGATTCCACTGAGGCAGAGAACAACAGCACACAGACAACCGAGGAGGTTGAGACGGAAACGAGGCCTGACTCACCCTGAAAAGGGGCGTCGTCAAACAAACAGCGTTTTCAATCTCATCATCTGACAGAAAGATAAGTTACTCAGGTAAGACTGATAAGATCTCTGGATAAATAGTGACACCTCGTGATAATGTTTGTGATAATGGATATGGGGCCTTGATGTACGCCATGACTCACTTCTGCCACGTTAACAAAAAGCATTCCGAGAGTTTCCGTCGTTTTTTCCAAAGAGGTCTTACCCCCATCTTGGCACGACATCAGTGACATTAGCGCAGAGGGCTCATAACTCATGATCTATTGTCTCCCAGCGCTCATCTTCGTACTCTTCACTTTAAAAAGACACTTCCCTCTTTCTGTTCCATCGACGCCTCCCTCTTCGCCTTGCTCTCTTCTCTTTCTTGACCACCACACTCCCTCCTTTCACTGAAACTCCTTTGAAACAGCCGTGTGTAGCGATGACAACACCTTCTGCAGGGAGCTGACCCATGACCTCTCCTGTTGACCTGACCCGACTGACCATACCGCGACCACACATGTAGCACGGGGGTGAGTGAGTCAGCGAGGTCCAACAATGGCTCTCAGACGGGGAGCCTAACCAATGAAACACCCCTGACCACTCCAGAGAGTTACAGCACTGCATGCGCAGCAGGTTCTTTTGGGCCACCAGCTGTACAGCTCCCCAAGTCCATGTGAGACGGGTCGGAGGAGCTAGGGAAGGATCCCTGTAAGACCAGGCTAAAGGTGAACGATGGAGGGATAGAAGGATAGAATGAATGCAGAACAGAGACCAAGTGTAGAGGGGTCTCAGGGACACGCTGGGAATAAATGAGTCATTGTTCATCCACACAGGAGAGGAAAGAAGAAAGGAACAATTCTATAAGCATTGTGGGGGGACCGCCGTTTTGGGACCATTCTGGCAAGAATCAACTGATGGTCATTTGTCTATTCTTTATTTCACTTGGCGCACGAGGGAGCTTTCGTGTGAAACAGTAAACGGACACAAAGGTCTGCGTGTGGATGGACTGCTGTGGACGAGTGCTCGGGTAACGGGGAACTCCAACCCCTTTTCCCGCAAATCCTTCTTTCAGAGGTGTCCACCGAAAATCGTCGGGTGTTTATGCACCACTGGTAACCTCGGGTCTAATGTATAACCGAAACGTCACGTGGCGTGTAATGGGCACTCCTTGTCTCTCCTTTAATTTGAGATTGCAGCTCCGGTGTCGCCTCTTGTTTACCTCCAAACCCACGCAACTCCAGAGAGTGACATCAGCGCTTTCCCCTAAGCTTTGGGGTGAAAAGGCATCGAGTTTGAGCGGCCACAGGTCTCTGCTGTGTGTGGAGTCTTGATGTCTGAGCACACCAGAGGTCCACCACAACATCAACAGATATTACAGTGGGAAGGCTGGATTTTACCGGGGGAAGAGTGGTGCGAGACCACAACAGAACCAAAATAGAATTATACAGCGGAAAACTAACATAAGGTGTGTGCGGCATAAAGCTGTACTCGGTCAAAAACATCTTGACCAAAGATATGTGGGTGGTCAAAGATTTCAGCAAGTTGACATAGTTTTTTTAGAGGGAGAAGAAAATACAACTTTGAATGGATGTTATGTTATTACAACTCGCAGCCCATGGGGATCAAGTACTTCTATATATACCACAACATTTTGCGTAAATTTAAAAAAAAAGATGTTTCAAAGACGGTTTCTTGCTACTTCACAACCGCACCCCTCACCTCAGCAATCATCCGATTGGTGTCTCCCAGGAAGAGCAGGTTGAGAGCCTCCTCCTCATTGGCCGACTGCTGCAGTGACAGGTTCCTGAGGTGTATGTTCTGGTCTGGGTCCTCCATTATTGTGACCTTCCTATGTACAGAATTCACCTATTACTAGAAATATTTGTTATAAAAATACAATAACCAAGTCTTAAATTGTTGGAATACTGAAGATAGTATTAGCATTTACACCACATATTCTAGATTTTACTATTCTAGTTAAATCAACTAAAATCCCAAACACATTTACTTAAAAGGACAATATTCCAATACTTCTACTACCAAGCCATCCAGAAAACAAATTATGTTACACATCTACTCCCTCCTCAAGGCCGCGGTTGGTCTAAAATCCAAACAAACCACATCTGCAAGCCAGTGCGGGCCGACCCGAGGTTTGACACATGTGCTTTATCTATCACTGGGATCATAATGTGATAATAGAAAGGCTCACTTCTAACAACAAACAGTGCATGATTTATAGACCGCATCAAGCAGCCTGCTATAGAAATGGCTTGGACATATGGCTAAAGATAGGGGTTTGAACTGGTAGGCCTCCCCACCACCATGTCCTTCTGTACCACCGGGAGAGAGTGTGTGTCTGTGTGACTTCTGGATTGAGACGTTTATGTATCTGGGGGATGGATGTAGGACCTCAAATCATCTATCAATCAACAAGTCAAATCAACAAGCCAAGTGGATGTTCAGTGGATGTAAATATTTTTTTCCGGGGAACACAAAATTGTGCATCATGATAACAGGGGGGGGGGGGGGACTGTGTAATGAAATATCAACAGAATGGATCTTCAAAACATCCCCGCTAACTTAAACTCCAAGGTGAGATAAGTTCATCAGTGGCCTTTGCAGGGATCTTTAAAGCAATAACAATCAAGTTTCGATATCATGGCACATAAATTACCAAGTGTGCGTTGTAACAATAGATTTTAGTGAAGAGGATGAACCAAAAGGTGGGTTGAGAGAGAGAGAGAGAGAGAGAGAGAGAGAGAGAGAGAGAGAGAGAGAGAGAGAGAGAGAGAGAGAGAGAGAGAGAGCAAAAGAGAAGCAGAGAGGGAGAGATGGATTCCTCAGTGCCACAGCTTCTCATTGAATCAGCGAGTGTGGCCAGCATGGTCAACAACGGGCACTGTCTATTTACAGAAGACTGTGATTTGTGGGAACTTAAACCTTGAGCTGAATTTCCTGTGAAAAGACACTTCAGCAAAAAAACTTTTTTTTATTAAATTAAAAAAAGAAAAGCAACTTGCGCTGAAAAAGCCCAGAGGTCAAGACATTAAACATGACTATATTGTCTGTATGTACATGAGCACCTTCAGTGCATGTAAAGACTTAGCTAACACAAAGATAGATACGTTTTAAGCTAGTGAACATATGGAGAAGAATAACAACAGAAATAGCGAGATGAAAAAGCGGAGAGAAAAACAGCCAAAAACAGTAGCAGGGGCCAGCTAAGAATAACTGTCCGTCCACACTGGCAACAGATCAGGGGCGCTCCACTCCAGTGGTTGAGTCTGGTCCCGAGTCAACCCCATCCAACGTTGCAACACACACACACCATCACACACTCATTCGTCCGTTGACAGTTAGTAGTGGGATGCTAAATACTGGAGTTCAGTCGCCATGTTTCACCACACAGAAACAGCCAGGGCCAAGCTGATAAATGACCTCTCAGCAATCAGACTAAGCCTGCAAGTGTTTAGGAAAAGCATTACACATTAGTCTGCACCGCTGGATTCTTTGTTCATAGGCAAGGGCGGGGTGGGGGGGTTATGTTACATTCACATCTCTAAGAATACGAATAGCATAAGAAGTCCTTTAGAAGGAACTCTTTCACTATGTGCGTGCGGATGATAAGGCTCGTGCACAACGTGAAGTGTCGGTGTGGGTGAGAGCAACGCTAGAGCAAAGTGAGATGATAGAGCCATGATGATGAGGTGGGTGAGGGGTCAATACTGACGGTAGGTCCTCCAGGCGCGAGGCCTCGTGCCGGGGGTCCAGCAGGTCGTAGCCCACCTCGTTGTAGATCTCCAGGTAGGAGATGTGGGTGGTGTACACCATGCTGCTGTCCTGCAGGGGAGCAATCACAGAACTTAAAGGAGTGTCTGAGACATGCGTAACCCAGTGACTTGTTCGTGTTTCTGCACGGCTATCGATACTTTTAGTGCCCGTAGATAGTGAACACAGTCCTATGCTGTCTACGTTTCATATTTGATTAATCCCAAGCAGAAGGCCTTGTGGGACGGCGGGCGCCGCGGACCTGGCTGAAGTGCTCGTACAGGTAGGAGAGGGTGCGCGGGATGACGCCTCGGTCAGCGTAGCGCTCGGCGCCCCCCGTGATGGTGAAGGTCTTCCCGCTGCCCGTCTGGCCGTAGGCGAAGACGGTGCCGTTGTACCCTGCCAGCACGCTGACCACACACACACACACACACACACACACACATACACACACACACACACACACACACACACACACACACACACACAGGGTTCATGAGGACACGCCGACACACTGGCCTGGACGCCGGCGAACTAGCAGTGCATTACAAGCTGTACCGTACAATACGTTAGTTACATTACAGTTCAGTAGTAAATGACAAGTGTTCATAGCGGGGAGAAGACACATTTTGAGACCTTTCAGCAACACACGATTTATCAAATATATCGGCATTTATCATCAATATAATATAGTGTAAACATACTACATTTGCACAAGGTTAGAAATCTGTGTTCCCAAGTGTATATGTCGCTATGATGTGATCTCTGACATTGTGCATCCAGGGACGGACCAGTAACATAATTCTGACTGAAAGTGGTGAAGGCCCCACTCCAAAATCACTAAAAGATGGAACTGTATTGGACCTGACACTATAAACCCAGCAGGAAATACTGAAACTCAAAAGAGCTGCTCTGGCGACAGACATCTGCCGAGGAAGTGGAATGCTTTCGAGTTTGATTGAACGAAAGGACCCAAACCAAGTCGGGCTAAGATTGGTCTGGTGAGAATACTTCTTGGTTTTGGCACCGAATTGGACACCACGCGTGTGCAGAGCGCCCATGAAACCATTTTTGAAGGGGCCTAACCTGTGTTTGATTGTGACAAGCATCCAAGACGATTGGCATGCATATTTGAGTGGAAAGAGAGGGAATGGGTCTGCCCAAAACGTTCTCCTGTTTCTCTGGAGGAAAAGCAGAGAAGGACTGCCAAATGACAGAGCCGCCCTGCCACTTGAGAAGGAATCAAAGGTCCTCTCTGTCCTCTGCGTTATGCCATAATGGCATTTACACAGCATCTCTTAATAACTACTAACGCATACAAATTGTCAAAGAATGGCATCTTTAAATGATTTGCCTAAAGCCATTTATAATTTAAAGGTATGGTACGCGGGTTTCCCTCCCTCTGTGCTGAGCAATGCCATACTCATTGGGAAAAGAAAGGAAAGGAAAATCCAAGAAATGTCAGTTAATATTAAAACGTGTGTCCATTCAGAAAACTTGTGGTTGGCTATTGTGTCATTGTATGGTCACTTTATACATACAGCGTGACTCAAGTCTGTGAGTGGCACCGCACCGACTATGCTAATAATATATGTATTATATAAAGTAATGATGAGGCCTGGGTGTTTCCCATTGCTTGTTCCTGTTTACATCCCAGTCTTCATGGAGACTGTTTAGGGTTTGGGACCGGTGCCCTCATCTCTTCTACTGTTTTTCCACACTCTAAGATGAAGACGGGCTAGTGTAGTAGTCTTGCTCTGACAATACAGACAGCGAAGCTGACGTGCCAGCGCAGTAAAATAAAGGCAGGTCTTTTCCTGTCAGTGCCATAACCGTTGCTCTCCTCTAATAGCTGCGGTGGGCTGAGGGTGCCTGGTTTTGGTTACGGCTCAGAAGAGTGAGATCGGTGTTCAAATGAGAGGGCTCTTGGGTGAGGTTCAGAGAACTGCCGGGCTCGTCTGTGCTGTGAGAACGTACAAAAAACAACAAGCTCACAAGACCTGCGAAGGGAAAAGATGGGTGTCCGTTTGCACGGAATTGCGGGTCTTGATGTCTGTCATATATTCACAGCTATTCAAATTGATCCTTGACTAGACTCAAAGAAAAATGTTTCCTGAAGAGCAGGGGTTTGAAGAAAACCAAGGTCTGTTAATCTGTCAGTTCCATTATGATTCCGTGTCAGAGGGATTTACCCTATCCAAGCTTACCAGTGGCATTACTGGGACCAAGTCTACCATAAGAATTAGGATACAATTTCAAACCATTGGTTTGAGCTACATTTTTTTGGAAACACCATTAGGTCTAGACATTGACCCATTTTTCCTGCGGTACAATGTACACTCCATATAACAGCTTAGGTTGGACTTCAATCATACCATGCACACTATCAGCATCATCTTTGAAACAATAAATCATTTCAACATAATATACAAACCAGCCGCAGTATTACTCAAGCTCTTGTTATAGTCACTGCGTTTGGACTGGATTTAAAAGTTAAGACCTTGGGGAATTCAAGACATTCCATCAGAAGCCTGTAAACAGGCATCATACCAACGCAAGGCGCTGACGATCAACTAAAACACGTCTCCGACTAGTCCCTCCAGGCTGTGTGACGGCCACAAAGACTCCAGTCTCCAACTGATACAGGACACGGCATCCCAGTGAGCGGTCGTCCTTAGCTGATGGCTAACATATGCCAGACGGATGGGCGAGCGCTTAAGAGGTCCGCTGGGGAGGGCAACTCCATAGCAAACTAAGTGAGTCAGGTCAGAGGCATCGGAGCAGCCCTGAGTCAGCCTCTCCAGGTGGCTTACTAGGCTATTTTAATTTCTCATAATAGGGGGAGATAATGCAAAGCACTTGTGGATTACACAAATAGCCCCTATTATGACTTTGAGGGGGAATTAGGCCCCGAGTGACGAGGTTAAGGAGAGGCTACGTTAGGCTGAGCCAGAGCGTCAGGACAAAGAGGAGAAAAAGGAAGAACCTCATTAAAATAACAACAACATGAGCAACATTTGAACACAGGAAATTCCAAGTAAATTCCCTCTATTGGACTCTATTCCCTTAGGGAGACTATTCTGATTTGGACTAGCTTTTCGACAAGAGATAAAGGCAATAAAAATGTTGCACATGTGTAGCATGGGGGGGGCTAGTGAGGCAGGCCAGTAACACAACCATGTCCTGTAGACCTAGCTGAATTGTAATAGATTGTTGTTAGCTAGAAACAAAGAAACAAAAGAATTAATGTTTAGAGTGTGTGTGGGGGGGGGGGGGGGGAATGTTCCCAGACTTGGTGGGACAACATGTAACATCGATTACCTTAAATTCTTTATAGGCCTAGCTTATATGGCCAAAATGTATACAGTATTACGGTTAGAGCGACACAACATATCACTCTGACTCAGAGAAAGTGAGCAGACTATGTCCATGCATCGGATGGTAGAGTGTGCCATCCTGTGTGCCAGCCGTCCCCACTTAGTGGTTTAGGCGTCAGCATCAGGCCAAAAATCACAGCCTGCCTCCGTTTCCGTCTTAACACGAGCTCAGTTTACCGTCTGAGCAAAGGGCTTCCCATCAACAGTCCTGGCTGCTGCTGTCTGTGTGGCCCCGGGTCTGACCACCACGGTGAAAGAGGAGCGCTTGGTTGCGGTGGTTGTTGGTATACTAATCCACTCTGTGCTTTGTAGAAACAAGCCCGTCTAGGTTAAGGTGGGTCAACGAGGTAAATCTTCAGAGTCATTCTTCTGGAATAATCAACTAGAGCAGACTATATTGATATATGATTTTGATTTAAACGTATTATGCTGTAGATAAATCTTACCTATCTGCAACGGGCTTAGCGATGGTCTCAAAGATCTCTTCTTGTTTGGCTGTTTGATCAAAAACGGTTTTGAACCTAGAGGTTAAAAGAAAAAAATAACACATCACTACGCAGACACTGTTTTATACAACACATCCACCCCCCATTAATAATATATGGCCATACTTCAGTGTGTTCACCATGGAAGCTAGTCAATAGAGCCACTGGTCAAACTAAGCCCACCTGCAGGTGGAGGGGTTAGTTCAAATTCAAAACCAGTCAGTCATTGAGATGCACACTAGAATCCGGGTGTTTGTGCTCCTCCTTGCTAGCCTACAGAGCCTATGCTACTAAAGTAGGTCTAATGCATGTAAGCAGTTGGTTGATATAAAAACAACAACCCGCCACAACACTAAGGACACAAAGTACTCCCTGAATTATTTTTCCTATGTGGAGTAGGAGGAGCTAAGTCATTTGATCTTCAAAGCTAGCCTCAGCCCTGTACAGTATTATCCCATGAAAGATGGGAATGATCTGAGCGATTCCCGCCCCAGAGGCTGGTAAATGTAGAACTCTTGTGTCCATAAAGACACAAGGGAACCTCCACAAACTATTATAAGACAGTGTGGTTGAAAGGGCTCTCTCAGTGTCAAGTGTCCACCGTCCACTCCCAAACTGTGAATTTAGGCCTTGGAAGCGTGTTATGGGCCTTGCCTAGATGGTATAAAAAAACTACAGCTTTTACCACTGACCCAGCGTAAACAGATGTTATGGCTCTCATGTCACAAAAGGTGAATTATCCTTGGGCACAGCTCTTATGCAGCTCAACATGTTTTCAGTTTTGCTTACTTTTTGGTGATAGCTGCTAGTAAAAAGCTGTGTTACATTAAATTGTCTAAATAAAAAAATTAAAAAAACACCGGGCAGGTGACAGGTTTGTGACGCCCACTGTAATAGAAATCTAATCGTAGCTCTTTGATAAAGAAATCTCACAAAGGTATGATGCTTAACAATACGATTCCTATTGCACCACTCTATGATGAAGAAACATAGGTCTGAATGAAATGTCGAACACACTCGACACTGCTTACCTGAACCTGTAGCTCTCCTTCTTGTTGTTGATGAATCCATCGGCCAAGTCCTTGGGTACCACAAACTCCAGACTAGAGGCTGAGTGCTCATCATTGTCCACAGAGTATGACTGAGTGTGCCAAATGGTTGGAATTAACACTCTTGCACATTAAGGCACGCAAACAAACACACAACATGAATGTTTCTGAGAACATAGCTCTATTATGTGCTTCCACTTACAGTACCAGTCAAAAGAATGGACACACGTTCCGATTCACGATAAGAATTCTATTTGAGAGGCCTTCCCTTGTATTTGTGAGTGTGTCCAAAGTTTTGACTGGTATTGTATGTGTGTAGTTTTCAATTCTATTTGAGAGGCCTTCCCTTGTATTTGACCTGGCAGGTCTATATACACCAGTTAAGTAATTATTTACTTATTTTAGGCCCAAAAATTTTAATCATGCATTCTACTTTAACATTTGGCTGGACTGCTCAAAAATACAACCATTATGAAGCTAGGCCTATATGTTGAAGTAGTCCAACTTCAATTATGAGCATGAGCAAGGTACTGGGTCGTCTATATTGCCTCACAGTAGTCTAACTCTTCAGACTCATTCTGCACCCCCAACCAGAGTTGAAGTAACCCCTCAGGAAACAAGGGATACAAAAGAACATAACTCCAATATCCCCTCTACTCTGACAAAAGAAAAGATAAAGTGAACTTGGCCAGGCCACTTTGAGCACCCCCCAGCTGCTGCTTTGAGCTCAAACATATGTCCCAGCATATGGTTCTGATGGACACTGATACAATCAAAGGTCCCTGGAGTCAGAGGAATCACTGATAAAGTATAATGATTGGGTTGTTTACTGGCAATACAACTGCGATTTTTTGGTGTGTCACTGTCTGTCTTTCTGTCTGACATCTGCAGGTCCTAAAAAGCCCTCAGGGTGGTAGGCTAGTAGTTGTGCTCATTGCAGTAACACTAGCTAGCTGTGTAGTCTGTTTAGGCTGAATATAGCCATTCAGGCCTCAGACAGTGTCATTTGATTATTCTTCCTTCATCTGCGGTGCTCAGACAATAACAGAGGCTAACGTTGCTCATTTGAAAAGAGTAGTGCTCATCATGTAAATTACTGGCACTGCCAGACAGTTTCACATAGATAACGTTGGTGGTTGATGGACCACTTTATTAATCTCATTCTCGTGTACCGTCCTTGCAGGTGTTCATGACATCAAGCAAACGTTGTCTAGCAAGTTAAAATAAAATACATTGCTAGCATGATCTAAACCGCTAGCTAGATTAGGAACACGCTAGGCAAATTAACGTTAGTTTAGCATAAACTTTGACACAACTTTCTTACCGATGTGGTGTTTTTGGTCGGTTTCACGCGAGCGTATATCTGTATCGTCTGTTTCACCATTTCTTTTGTAAATTGAATGTTATATTTTCAGAAAAAAACGATAATCATGTCTGCTAATCGTACACTGGTGTTTACATACTGCTAGCTAAAGTTAGCCAGCACAAACTTAAACAACCCTTTCATCTGGATCTGTGTTGACTGTTGTAGCAATTGTTGCCAGGTAAGGGAGTCATGTCACATGACATGTGGGCTTGCAAGAGGCAGCAGCGGTGCATTTGCCAGACTTTGTTGTGCGTGTGTGTGATTTTGTAGAATAAACAATGTTTTACCATTGTTGTGTTCAATAATAGTTTTTGGGAGGCCATATTTGAAATAATATAACTAAACAGCTTGTGATATTTATGTCCGTAGTGAAATTGCCATATGAATAACTTGATAAGAATATGTATTACATTTTTGCTATAATTCATGGTCAGATAGGCCTAGAATTATCTTAGTTATGTGTAGGCTAAACCTTGTGATATAGTTTTGGCTGATTAGATAGAATAGCACCATTATGTATTTATCTGGAGTCCCTCGGATAATTCTTAATTCCTTTATGTAGCTGTTATGAAAAACAATGCTTTTAAAGTATTTGGTGTTGTTGTGGTCAGATGTGCAAAAAGAATTTGTGTGACTAGTGCTGTGGATCTAGGTGTTTGTAATCCTCACAGATATTCCTTTTGGAATGCTAGGGGGCTCACAGTGACACTGGCTAGTTTAAGCTCAATTATCACCATCATTTTACACACTGTGTTGTGCTGCTAGATGGGACGTGAGCATTATTTTCCTTGTAGACGTTTGACCTGTACAGTTAACATGTCATAACCAACTGTAGATTACTAAAAGCTATGCGTTTCAAGAGTAGGATGAACTGAGTATAGGAAATGTTAGAAAATAATGTTACTTTACAACTCTGTGTTACCTACTTTGTTAAGAAGGATGATATTTAAAAGCCCAATCAAAATGGTATAACAATGAGAAACAATATGCATGCATGTAAGACATAATTTTGTTTCCAGTTTAATTTTGAGAATTTACCTGAACCCAGGAAGCCTCCCATAAATAGTCAGTCTTGAAGCTATAACAGGAATTGTGAAAGAGAAAAGAGTGCATGTGCAATGTGCATTTCCTTATTATGGTTCAGGCTCAAACCACACACCACCTTATATTGCATAGGCAGTGTATGGTTTGAGCCTATACCATCATAAGGAAATGCGTAGTACACAATTTCTCTTTCTCTACGGGAATCTTAGCCATATGCAGTATTGTGTTGTTGCCCTGCATAATTATATGTGTACATTCGCCCTGTGGTATATGAAGGGTTGAGCGGGTAATTGGGTATAAGTGTGTGTATAATTATGTGTGAATGTAGCTATCACTGCCTTGTGTGGGATTATTTGGTTTTCTGTGAATCTTTCTAATTAGTCTAGCACGCACAATAGTGCTATTTTGAAGTATGAATAGGTATAAAATGAATCCTCTGGGAACACACACTTTGCTATATACAGTGCATCCGAAAAGTATTCATACCCCTTCACTTTTTCCACATTTTATTATGCTACAGCCTAATTCCAAAATGGATTAAATAAAAAAAAAATCTCAACATTCTACATACAATACCGCATAATGACAAAGTGAAAAAAGTTATTAGAATTTTTTTTGCAAATGTATTAAAAATAAAAAAATAAAATATCACATGTACATAAGTATTCACACCCTTTGCTGTGACACTCAAAATTGAGCTCAGGTGCATCCCGTTTCCACTGATCATCCTTGAGATGTTTCTACCACTTGATTGGAGTCCACCTGTGGTAAATTCAATTGATAGGACATGATTTGGAAAGGCACACACCTGTTTACATAAGGTCCCACAGTTGACAGTGCATGTCAGAGCACAAACCAAGTTATGAAGTCCAAGGAATTGTCTGTAGACCTCTGAGACAGGATTGTATCGAGGCACAGATCTGGGGAAGGGTACAAAAAATTTCTGCAGCATTATAGGTCCCAACGAGCACAGTGGTCTCCATCATTCGCAAATGGAAGACGTTTGGAACCACCAGGACTCTTCCTAGAGCTGGCCGCCCGGCCAAACTGAGCAATCGGGGGAGAAGGGTCTTGGTCAGGGAGGTGACCAAGAACCTGATGGTCACTCTGACAGAGCTCCAGTGTTCCTCTGTGGAGATGGGAGAACCTTCCAGAAGGACAACCATCTCTGCAGCACTCCACCAATCAGGCCTTTATGGTAGAGTGGCCAGACGGAAGCCACTCCTCAGTAAAAGGCACATGACAGCCCGCATGGAGTTTGCCAAAAGGCACCTAAAGGACTCTCAGACCATGAGAAACAAAATTCTCTGGTCTGATGAAACCAAGATTGAACTCTTTGGCCTGAATGCCAAGCGTCATGTCTGGAGGAAACCAGGCACTGCTCATCACCTGGCCAATACCATCCCTACAGTGAAGCATGGTGGTGGCAGCATCGTGCTGTGGGGGTGTTTTTCAGCGGCAGGAACTGGGAGACTAGTCAGGATCAAGGGAAAGATGAATGCAGCAATGTACAGAGATCCTTGATGAAAACCTGCTCCAGAGTGTTCTGGACCTCAGACTGGGGCGAAGGTTGACCTTCCAACAGGACAACGACCCTAAGCACACAGCCAAGATAACAGAGGAGTGGCTTTGGGACAAGTCTGTGAATGTCCCTGAATGGCCCAGCCAGAGCCCAGACTTGAACCCGATTGAAGATCTTTGGAGAGATCTGAAAATGGCTGTGCGCCGACGCTCCCCATCCAACCTGATGGAGCTTGAGACAGTCTGCAAAGAAGAATTGGAGAAACTACCCCAAAATAGGTGTGGCAAGCTTGTAGCATCATACTCAAGAAGACTTGAGGCTGTAATTGCTGCCAAAGGTGCTTCAACAAAGTATTGAGTAACGGGTGTGAATACTTATGTACATGTGATATTTTATTTAATTTTTTTTAATACATTTGCAAAAAATTCAAAACTTTTTTCACTTTGTCATTATGCGGTATTGTGTGTAGAATGTTGAGTAAATTTTTTTTTTATTTAATCCATTTTGGAATTAGGCTGTAGCATAATAAAATGTGGAAAAAGTGAAGGGGTATGAATACTTTCTGGATGCACTGTAGCTCTGTATCAAATCAAATTCAGTTGTAAAGCACATTTTATACCCAAAGGCTATTCAATGTTCTTTACACAAGGCAAGCAAAAAACAATAAAGAAAAAATTTAGAGAAACAAAATTGCTAGGAAAGAACAAGGAAAAGGAATTGGAGATCTCCAGAAACATTTTAACACTCAACAACTTGTAACACCAAATGATGTATAAGAAAAGCCTGTTTAATAGGCAAGGCCACTGTCTTTTTAGTTGCTTAATACATCCCAGACCTTGTTTACAAAGTAAACTTTTTCATTATTTATTAAATTAGAGACATTCCATACATGGCAGGATGACCCAATCACTTTCCATTCATGTGAGATGAATTAGCAAGGGATACGCATTAAAGGAGATGTTTCCTTTGCTCTCCCCAAGTTAAAGAATGCAGCCCCTGCATTCCTTTGGCCTGGCCTGTGTTTTTTTGGACCCTCTGCGTTATGCAACTGGGGGCACAGCAAGAGAGGAGCGTGTAGTGCGAGGCTTGCTGACATGATGGCATGCGTGCAAGCCCTTTGGCTTGGTGTGCCCTACCCTGCCAGTCATGCGTTAGAGTTAGCCATTGAGCAGGTGCTCCATAGCCATGCCGGGGTGCACACAAGAGCCCTGTTTAAGGAACTCGGCAATGAAATGACACTAAAAGGGGCTTGATTATTTGAAGTTATTTTAAGCTAGTAGCCTTAACGTATCCTCTTAACCCTATGATGTCTGAAGTGGTTAGTTTGGCTTGGTATGGTGATGTAAAACCTACTGAGGTGTAACGTTAAACTGGAGCTGCAGAATGTCACAGAGCCTGTAATGTTTTTGGGTGACACAAGCATGGGTGACACTTATCTTCTAAGTCTCTATGGGTGACACTTTTTTGGTGACACTTATCTTCTACTGAAAGAGTCATGAACTTACCTAGGAACGGTCCTGCTTGGCAGCCAATAAAGATGTTACACAATGACTGATAGGTAGACATGAGGGCAACTTTCTCTTTCGATTTCTACTCAACTTTCACCTTGTCTGGTTCCGAACACACCAACAATAAACACCACCTTGGTTATGCTGGGGTTGTTTTGAAGCCATGACCTTTTACACATAACCTGTTTTGACCTTAGGGTTGTCTAACAAAGTCCTAGCATAGCTGTGGTTTCGCCCAAAGGAGGCAACCAATAGTTAAGTAAAAGTATGACATTGACAAGGCATTTTATTCTTTATAATTACCAATATAAGCCCTGTAATCAAGTTCGAAGTGAAGGTTTTGCGTGACTTGTTCAAATGAATCTGTCCTTCCCTGCAGATTGCATCCTTCCCCTAGGAAATTTGTGCCACCAGTTATGTGCACTCTCTTTATCACTTATTAGACATCATATCACTCTTTTATGTGTTTGTGTTTACAGGTGACAGGTGACCCTGCCACTTAATGCTCAAGCGAAAACCAGTAGAGAGACATTTAGCCTCATAAAGCTGACTCATAAGAGTGTAGACGTGCATACAGACATACACACATTACAACAATTAGAAACAGATGAATAGACAAACACTATTCAATGATTGATATGGACGTCCTTGATAAGTACTACTTTGCTTCAAGTAACCTACATTTCCCACCTTTGAAATCTCAACAGGCTAAAAACACAGGCTGTCCTCCAACCTTGAAAAGACAAACCCGTTTTGCTGTGCTCTTTGCCAGCATTTATCGTTTTGTCTCCAAGCACTGGCAATCCGTCAAAACCATGTGCTCAGATATGGAGTCAAATGATTCAGGCTTGACTGTGAGTGTATGCAGCATTTATCTTTGTGAGACTGGTGTGCTTTTCTGTGTCCGGCAAGTTAAAAAAGATTCAATGAGATTGGATTTTCAACGCTAGCACCATATCTACTGTGTCGTCTTTGGCTATGTCTATATCACTGTACTGTATATGCTTGTATATACTGTACATAAAATTTACATATTTCTCATAAAAAAACTATTGTATTGAAATAAAAACAAACTGGAAAGCTGCAGATTACACCATGTACTGGCCCTTTTTTTAGTGAAGTATAGAAAGCAAAATGTATCTGAGGCAAAAGCAGTAGACAAGAAAGTTGGCTTTTGACCCATGAAGTCAAGAGGGTTCCTTGGAATCTTCCCTGTCCCGTTGCCACTGCATTGCAAGGATCGAACACACCACAGTTCCAAACCCTCAGCACGAGTCCCCTTCTCTGTGAACATGACTCCATACCGTAACCATCTCACAGCGAGCCATAAACAACGTGCCCTCCTGAGTTCCCTCCTAATCAATACCTCATGAAGTGCGTTTGGCTTCTTCTACAAAAAGGGCTGTTTTTGATTTGGGCAGGCCACTATTACAGGCTACGAAAGAAAAAAAATGACGCTTGAGATTGCTAGCTGGCACTCAGTGGGCTGGTGGTTGGGCTTATTCTCCCTCTGTTATCAGTGTCTTGTGACTAGGTTGTCCCTGGACCAAGGGGTAGCCACATGGGTTTAGAGGGAGAGTGCAAATATGCTGTTGAAGCAGGGTGCAATTATAGCCAGTGAATTGGTAGCACTGTACGGGTCAGTGTAGCCACTTGGTGTCCTCCCCCTTCATCCATGTAGACTTATACACTTACTAACACAAACATACACACACAGGCACAGGCAGAACGGCACTGCATGCATGGCCACCACAGAACCACAGTATGTATGTCTAGAGTGACTATTACACTAACATGCGTGTGTGCATACTCCCACCCACACATGGGCAACTATCACTCAGATTCCGACTTTCAGATGTCGAACGCTTATTTTGTCAATCCTGTGTAAGGTGGGCATTCTATATTTGAACGTATTCAAAGCCTGTGTCCTATAGCTTTTGTGGTTTCTGTGAGTTTATGGTTAGGGTAAATGTCCTTGTGGTGCTTTGTTCAAAAAAGGGCTTAAAGGGTTATATGTAGCAGGCTGTTTAGTCAGCACATTATCCTATACTCCAAACCAAGCTGGTTTTGTTTTGTTTTGCTAGGGGGTTCAGTATGTGTTTGTATCGAAACAGAAATCCCCTAATACTGTAAATCAGAATACTTTTTTTAAGCAATTGAGAGATCCCAAGGATATGCTGTGTATGTCCAAATGCACTAATGCACATGTGATTATTTTCCTAAACAAAATCAGGAAGCAGGAATATAGAAAGGGCTGTGTGCATATCTCATAGAACCCATAGAGGCTTAGGTGTTCTAGAGCATCCAATTTAAATTTCAACGGTCTAGCTCGTTCTTTCTCTCATTTGACTATCTCTCTATCTATTTTATGCAATAGTTAAAATATACAGTCATATCACCATCAAACAAGGATGGGTGTGTTTGCCCTTAGTTAACTGAAGCAGACCAAGACTCTTTCTCTCTCTCTCTCTCTCTCTCTCTCTCTCTCTCTCTCTCTCTCTCTCTCTCTCTCTCTCTCTCTCACACACACACACACACACACACACACACACACACACACACACACACACACACACTGGTCAGTAAATTAATTATTTAGGACGTTAGATATTTTCTGTTAGTTAAAGTTGGACCCTGAAACTGTTCACCTGGGCTTTCTTTAAATGGTCTTCCACTGTCAATAAACAGTGTGTTACAATAGTGCTCTACAGCCATAAGTGCTTGATGGCCTCCTGATAATGCTTTGATAACAGCGTATCTGAATCCTGCCAAAATCATCAGTGACATGTGCAGCAAAGCCCCTGCCAGGAAATTGAGATGAATACCATTTCCTTTTATAGCAATGCTGATGCCTTGCATTTTTGGCGATGGAGAGTTGATTTGCCCTGTCATTGCATAATGGCCATTATGATACAACCTCTCAGAGTGCAGATCACCAAATGTCTTGTGCATGCTTTATCCATGGAATGCAATCTAAACCATCTGTTTAAACCCTAACACTTTCTTGCAGTCTCTGTTTATCCAACGGATGGAACTCATTCTCTTATCCTCTCATTCTGTTTTTTTTTTCTTTTTCTTTCGGTCTGTTCTTCTTCTTTCAGGAACTTTTACTACAAAAAGGGAAAAGCATGACCATAGATTTTTTATGATGGGTATCCTTTAGTTTTAATTTAATTACACTACAACAATGCACACACACACACACACACACACACAAATACACACACACACACACACACACACACACACGCACACAAACAAATCCAAACACGTAAAGTTTCCTCTCACGCACAAACATCAGCAGTGGGTTGAGCAAATGTCGTCCAGCACATGCATGCATGCCTTGGTAAAGTTATTCCATGCTCCATTCCCCTGTTTCCAGCTGCATGTGGTCAGGGAATTAGACAGCAGCCAGATACAAGGTTATGGTGGGCGGTCCTACCCACTCCATGGAGATCGGCAGTGGGCAGGCTATAGACCTTAGGCCCCCTCCCTGGGTCTGGAAGGCCTGGAGATCCAAGACCATGGCTAACCACCCTAACTGGAAGGTATAAATAGAACCAGCCCACAAGTGCAGGCTCTCAGCTCTTTCAGACAGAACTGAGGGGAAAAGACTATGAGTCGGACCGAATAGGAGAAGGACACGACGGGACCATAATATGGCTTTATCTTATATTATTTGGATAAATAATGTTCTAATATGGAGGAGGTAAAGGTGGAAAGAGGACACTGACTCTCTAGCCACGAGGCTGTTATTGAATTTAATAATGTTTATAACTATGTCTTCCAATGGAGGTCTGGTCAGAATCATCACAGTCTGGTGCTGCTCACTTCAAATCCAATTCCACTTCCTTACATAGGTCCAGGTGGCTCAATACATATTGTTTTGAAAAAATGACAGGAACGCATTATGGAGGACTGGAGGGAGAGTCTCTTCGTCTTGGCTAAATTCCCGGCGGAGGTCTCGAGATCTTAGCGCTAACAGTGCAAGGAGGTAGAGTTACAATGAAATCCCTTGCAGCACTCCCATTGTCGTCCTCTTTTTGACAGTGCTAAGCTACCGTTGGTGCATGCCATTCCTCACAACAGTCTGTATTATGTCATCCCCCACCTCGTGAAATGTCATGGCCGAAAGGACGAGCAACACCAGGCCAAAACAAATGGCTGGTTTGACGAACTGACGCGAGCAGAGCTAAACTCGCAAAGGGAGAGTTCATCAAGGTGTTTCCACAGCAACTGGCTTGTTTATTGATATGGAGTCCGGGTGAGAATATGAGTTTGCAGATGGTCTATTGATAGAAGCGCTGTGTGTGTGTTTTTTTTTTATATATAAACCCACAGGGCTAATCACAACTACAATCCATTTCTATTGGCCAGCGGGAAATCAATGGTCCCACCACAGCACATGTTTGTGCGGTGCCTGTTTTTACATAACACTGCTTTTTAGAAGCTGTCCAGTCATGGCCTGGGTGCACTTATGCACGTACAGTATTCGAACATGTGTGCCGAGAGCGAGCATGCCTTCACCGACCAGTGGATCAAAAGGGCACTTTGCCAAAAGGTCATGATGGTGCTCAGAAAAAGGACAAAAGAGCCAGGTGAGAGATGGAGAGAACTTTGGGTGATCTTTGAAATGACAGGGAAAACACAACAGCTGATTCAAATGTTTGAGAAAAGAGACAGTTTGCTGCAGCTAATGCATGATGAGACTTGTGTTGTGATTGTTTTCGGTACCGTTTCTGCTTAAGGAGGATCATATGTTCTCAGGAGCCCACCTTTAGCTTGCGTTACGAAACCTCTCTGTTACTTGATTTGCTTTTGAATTCACCATTATTTTTGGTTGGGTAGAGCTTCATCAATAGTATTCATAGCTTCATATTAAAAGTATACAGTCAAATTACCATCAAACAACAATGAGTGTGTTTGCCTTTAGTAAATGAAAGCAGTCTAAGACACACTCTCTCTCTAACTCTCTCTAGCTCTCTCTCTCTCTCACACACACACACACACACACACACACACACACACACACACACACACACACACACACAATGAACACAAGTCCATTTCTCATTCAGAATGTATGAAGTCATTTGCCTCTTAGCAGCTCCCTATTATTTTCCATCCTCTCTCATTTTGCTGAATGGACACACTTACCAGACCAATTTTCACCGCTCACGTTGGACCTTTCATCCATTTATTCAGCTGGGTTGTTACTCTGGCAATTTGAGATAAGTGTCCATGGTCAAGGGCACCAGACCATTATACACCAAGATGTAAACCAGCAGTCCCTTCACAGCTTCAGGGTGTACTGCATCTGAGAACCTATCTACACCATGAGTAAAGAAAAAGACCCTGAATAGGGTCCGTTGATGGGAGCTAATATTGTAACTGTTTTTCCTTTGTGTCCGGATTAACACATCTATGCATATAACCAACAGATTTTTGTGTGTGTAATTCTTCCTTCAGGATTTTACATTACAGAGGAGTGTTTTGTTGTGCTGTACTTGTCCCATGCCAATTGTTTCATACCAAACACTGCTACTTGAGTCATCACTTTCTGGAAGCTGACCCAAATCTTATGAACCTGTCTAGCTGATGATATCTGACACTGAAACACCTACAGTGGACATGCACTGTGTGTTGTTAGGGCAACGAGTGTATATTACATAGATGTGGTTATATAATATAAAAACTGTGCTCTAGATCTAAATGTGTAAACCAAAACCTTAGGCTGAAAGGTAAACACCTGCAGACGTAGGTCACATTGTGCGTGCATACGGGTGCATATGTGTTTGCAGTGGCAGGACGCCAATCAGGGACTGTGGTGTGTCGATCTTCTGCCCAGACAGTAGAAGCCAGGGCCTCCACATTTGGCCCTGTCTAAGGTCTGTCGATGCAGGTACACTGCCCCACTGTTTGAAGACAGATGCAGGGATACTGGTGTAACCAAATAGGTAAGCCGTGGCTTTGCCAGCCTCTCTAGGGACGGTGTAAACCTGGAAAGCCAAAGCCTTGGATAGAGATCCTCACTCACTGGGATGTCTGGAAAATAACTTAATTCCTCCCTTGGACGTCGGTCGCCTTGTGGTGGCGTCAGCTCTAAAACATGGTTCACCATGACATGGTAGGTTAATTATATGTCATGTATACTGTATTCCAAACAATAGGATCGCTAAGATAACTGTACCATGAAAGAGAGGTAGAGTGGTCTGTCTGTGTGTATGCATGGAGAGGGGGAGAGAGAGAGAGAGAGAGAGAGAGAGAGAGAGAGAGACAGAGAGTGTGTGTGTGTGTGTGTGTGTGTGTGTGTGTGTGTGTGTGTGTGTGTGTGTGTGTGTGTGTGTGTGTGTGTGTGTGTGTGTGTGTGTGTGTGTGTGTGTGTGTGTGTGTGTGTGTGTGTGTGTGTGTGTGTGTGTTAATGTCTGTAAAAGAAGGGGGGTCTGTCAGGACTCGGGATAGAATTACCGACAGAATGACATTCTTTGACGTGGGTCTAATTCCTCTATGATATAGTATCCACTCTGGATTATAGATTTGACCTCCCCATGTCTTTGTAAAGTGAGAAGATTAATTGAGGTCTCTGGCTCAATTTCTCCCCACGGCCAAATCTTATGGTTTCACTCGATTATGTCAACAGAGAGAGTTGTGCTGAACAAATATCTCCTTTTTATTCCACTGTTTTTCTACATCCTAAATCAATGCTTGATTATAATGCTCTGCCAGTCATTTCATCTAATCCAGTGCCAGGGTTTGATTTCAGACATCATATGAACAAATGGAGAAACGTTTTTTTCTTTTTTTATATTTACTCTCAACAAGTCATGGACGTTTTAATCTGTTGTGACTATCCAGTGACCCATAACTGTTTAGATCCAAAGTATTACCCAAGTTTTCCCCCAAACATCACGCCACTATGACGACTCCAATTCTCTAAAAATGAAGGTGTACTGATAGTGCAGACGTTTAGAAAAGCCACTGTCAGGGCAGGTGCATAGAATGTGCAATTAATGGTGGATTATGGGCCCTAGGGAGTTTAAAACAAAACCATTCATTATAGGCCTACTGTTCCTTCATATTTCTGAGGAATAAACTATTTCACTATAGCCACGAAATTGAGTAAACTGAATGTCAAATAATTCCTATGGTGTGTTTTTTTTTTTTTAATCATCCATACCATCAACATCTACTGTAGTGTAGCCCACACGCATGCTCGCACACATACTTGGCTCTGTCAGATTAAAGACTAATGAGTTTTTTTATGCATTTTAGTTAAGCTCTCAAAGTACGTGCGGACGGTACCTTTAAAAGTGGAGGCGTGGTGCTCCTGTGTTGACTGACTTGTCAGCCCCTTCATACTCACGCTTACCATTCGCTGTGTGTACAGCGACTGAATGAAGAGGGTGAGGTATCGGCTACCACAGTCCGCCTAGGCATCACCAATATTTGGCACCTGTTCGGCTCGTGTTATCTCTGAGGATTTATTTAACACTGTTTTTGTTTCTCTTCAGTTAAAACAATCGGTAAGCTTAAAAATTCCCATATTTGCTCAGCTGCCAATTATTTCAATTCGAGAACTAGCGTTCAATGGTCAAAGACAGTGATGGTCCAATAGGGTTTTCTATCAACTACGTTTTTACAGGCAAGTCTACACAATTACAGCACTATATTATCTTTAGATCGTTTCCAAGGGTGTCATGGTTATGTCTGCAATATCAGTGGCACAAACACGTGTGCATTTTGATAAAATGTTGGTGAATAGGCTAAATTCTTTACGCCTCGAAGAGAATGCATCTTTGTAATTTCATTTTCTAACATAGTAATTTATGTGTTATGTTTGAGGAAATATGTTTATATTGTGTATTTTGGTTTTCATTGACTGTTATATGGAATATGAAGGATTTCCTTTCGACATTTGGGCTACTTATGTACAGGAACAGTGGATGGAGACATTCGTATTTACAACAAATTGGATGTTTTTCTTTGCATAGTCTGCGCATCAACATGACATTTTCCTAATGACTTTACATATATTTTATTACAATCGTGTCATTTTTGTCATGCATTTTTGTCAGTGTTTCGAACCGCCATCGAGCAATGCGTAATTTTATATTCGCCATGCGCATACATTGGCCATGCCATGCATATTCCTCATTTGCCGTCGATATTAAATACTACTACTATACTGCTACAGCTACTAAAGCGCGTTCAGTGGGCTAAAATGTGCAGATAGCTGCAATTTCCTACTCCACAGATGGAGGGCACTGTTTTACCTCTTCAGTTCTATTAGCAGGACCAAAGAGACTGTGGAAATAAGACAGTCTTGCCAGCACCATCCCCATCTGTCTCGCCAAATATAGCTTGTCTAAGATACATGTTGTGTTTTACATCATAGCTTAGGCATGTCCAAATATTTCTCATATTTTTTAAACAGAGCACCGTCATAATGCTTCCTTGTCAAAACCATTAATTGGGCTAGGAATGGTTGTCTGATATGTATGTTGTCCCTTAATTATTGACTGCTGGAGTTTAATACCATCATTAGGTTGTATAGCCTACTTTGATGGATTAAATGGATTACCTTCATAACTCTTTGTTTAATTTCAGCTCATAGAATTGAATTGTATCAAGCACCAAAAATGAACACATGGTAATGCTGTAGCATCTTGTTTGAGGCTGCGGCCTGTTTGACCAGTTGCTAGTGTTAAAGCCAAAGCACCACGATTGGCACACAATCATCCCTTTCACACTGGCAGAGATTGTATAAAAACTACTAAGCATTTTCTTAATGCTGCTGATTGCAACAAAAATGTGACTCATGCCATATTTATTTATTTGTATTGCCTTTGAAAGGAAGTAGATAGGAGGATTTGATAATGTAATTTCATCGATTGGGCTATTGTTTCTTCCTTGCATGTTTCTGCTTGCCTTGTGTAAGAATTGCATGTGTGTATGAAATGTGCTATACAAATACATTTTATTTTATTTTGATTTGATTTGATTTAAAAGACCTTGTGTAAAATGTACATACTTTACATGCATCAAGAGGGCACCCTCAACAAAGTAGACGCCCACCATGCGGGTTCAAGTAGGGACGCGTTAATGCTGTATTAATGTATTTTTCAAGCTTCCATTGAGCCTTCTATCTTGATGGCTTTGCAAGTAGTTTGCCCCAAAAAACAAGTTTATTGTTTTTACAGTCGCCCCTCAAATTTGGTCCAGGTATTTCTGTCCTCTGTTTTTATGATGATTGCTGATTCTCGTCCAGCCACCTGCGTGTTTTGGAAAGCGCGAGGATAGAAATGATCTGGCATCCAAGAGAAACAAGGCGTCTGGGCTGAGGTGTTCTCCTCCTGGCTGCGCTAGCATTTGAGACTGCTGACGAGGCGGGCAGGGGATTTTTGACGGATAAAGTGAGTGGGTGTGTGTGTGTGTGTGTGTGTGCGCGTGCCTATTTTTGTGTTTTTGGGGCTCCTGCCCCAGCTCCAGCTGTAGGGAGGGCTAACGGGGGGTAAAGACAGGGCCATTGTTCCCTGCCAGTCACTGGGGCGGAGGGGATCTGGCTCCACCAGGGACAGATGTTATGGTTGGCCAGGGCCCCTGCCCGGCGTGGGCGTAAGGTGAGAAGCTGCTGTGGTGGCTTGGATTGGGGCCGGACAAACCTACTGGATGGACTTAGACAAGCCAGGTGATGGAAGCGAGTGCGCTGCTGAATGTAGTCTCTGCAGCTGTCGTTTTCTTTACTGGCAGTGACACACAGAACACACACACACACACACACACACACACACACACACACACACACACACACACACACAATCTCAGCCAGTCACATCGCCACACTGCAATCAATGTACGCAATACATGCTGATGCCTGTGTGTCTCATTGGTAACTGGCAGTTACCTCTGATTTCAAACGTTTTTGGATAGACTGTTATGTTTTACAATCAAGAGACACACTACGTCCCTCCCTACAGTTGACCAATTAGCTTAGCAAGTCGGTATCATTGTCCAAGTCTAGCCAATTAAAACCCCACCAGCAGCCGAGCTTCTTTCTTCTCTGCCGTCACACTGCGTGACCACAGAACACACGCAGGGCCTTGCGCCAACCTGTCGGACAATCAGCCCGCTCTCTTCTCAATGTGTGGCAGGGAGGCAGGCAGCACGCAAGGCTACTGCATCCACACCATCTCTGGCACCAAGCAGTGGAGTCTGGGAGTAATTACCTACTGTATGTGCTACAGTGTTTTACTACTGCCGGTACAGTGTGGCGCGCTAGGAACCTTCTCCTCATCCTCAATCAGGACTGATGGTTTTGGCTCCCCTCGCTCCCTGTAGGGTCCGGGAAATGAAAGCCAATTCCAGCCCAAAAATCCCAGACAAAAAAACTGTGTTATACTGACATTTTTAAGGAAAATTACAATGACATTACATCCAGAGCAGTTTTTGATAACACATCTGTTTGTTCCACTAGATTGAGGTTGGTATTAAAGCATGTGTTTCATTCTCACGCACAGTATGTATTGAGAGTGCATAAGGCAGTAGCAGGCTAGCTTGGTATTGGCAGGAGTATGTCATAAGATTAATCCTGTATATTTCCTTTAATGCTCTTATAAATGTTCAGATCATCCAGGGGGTTCCTAAGGCGGATCATTCGTTTTTAATTCCATAAGTTCCAGTTCTCCTGGTAGATAATTTCCCTCAAAAATCACTTGTGCCACATATGGTAGTTGGTCAACTTTCAGGACACAGTGGTCTTACAGATTCGCTTGGTACATGAATGGGCTCTTGTCCATCAATACAAAATGGATGGTGCGTGAACAGCGTTTGTGTGAATTTCCTTCTCCTTTGCCTCAAGCAAGTAGCCTGGCCAACCGTTTGGTATGGTAGACCCTGGCAGACCCAATGTCTGGTGTTGGCACTCCCCTGATGGTTGGTTGTTTGAAACATTCCAGGTATGTTCACCTCAGACAGCAGTGGGACTGTTCTATGTTAGGAAACACCTGAGTTGGAGAGGAACGGCAGCGTGTCTGGAATGGCCCGGCGTGCCAGCCAACCCACCAATGGCAGCAGATCAGGATTGGGTTTGCCTAACCGTGGAACGGTGCATAGATAGAGGGGGGAGTGGCTGTGAGCATGTCTCTATCTCACCCACTAAGTGTTCTTTTACTGGCCTTTTTATTACGTCACTTCCACTTTCCCCTTTCTATTTCCCAGGATCTGAACTGCACATTGCAGTATACAACCCATCGCCCCGTTTCTGCTGTCTGTATGTTTAGTTATGCAACATGTAATGAATCTCGTTACACTAATCCTGTAAAAACAGACTTTTTTTTTGGTCCAGATTCTATATCCTTTCCTCTGAGGAGGAAATCTCCTTGTCCAATGTGATCTTTTAAACAAAGCAGTAGAGAACGCTTTCCATTCTTCCGTTACCCCTCCTCTTTCTTCTTCTGCTCCTCGGTCTCCCTGTAGTGTAATTTCCTCCCCGGACTCTGCTGGACACATCCACCCACCAAGAAAAGCAAAAAAAACAAGTTACGTAATTGAGTTGTTAATGAAACTCTCTTAAACCCTGGAATCTAAATTGTAGAAAATGCACCTCTTGCTTTGATTTTCAAGACTCTCCTTTGCACAATGTGTCATTGTTAGCGGGCCAGTACTCACCAGTGCTATTGTGGTGTGGGTAGCATTTCCTTCCAGTCCATGGCTGTGTTGTTGGAAACAGTAGTTTGCTGCCTTGGCTACCTGATGAGGCTTGCATGTTTTTCCCCACTGGTTTGTATTGGAGACATTTTCAGTCTTTACTTGAGTTTGAAATACATAAACTATGTAGAATGTCGCTGTCCACCGTACAGCAGTTGTATTCTGAACAGTGATCTTGCATTCATGAATGCTAGATGGCTGCTCCCGTCATATCAGGGGGAAAGAAACGGGGAGCAGGTGCAAGCCTCAGATTGCCTCCTTAACGTCTCCATGAATTATGTTTCTATCAGGGGGGGATGATTTAGCACCCGAGGTAATGGGGGTGGATAATATCCTAATCTGTCTTAAATTCATGACAGCTCCCACCCCGTCCATCATTTCCCCCGCGCTACCTCTGCCTCCTTGCCCCTCCCCCACCCCTCTAACCCTCCCTTACCCCCCCCCCTACCCCCCCCCCCAGACCACTAACTCAATGAAATGCTTGTTTCGCCCCCCCCTCCCCATCTCCCTTGCAGTCACAGGCAATTAGCTCCCGTCAAAACTGCCGGTGGGACGGAGGCTGAGGGCCGGCGTCCAGCCCCCTGCAACCCATCCAAATCCATGCCCCCCCCCCCCCCCCCCCCCCCCCCCCTCCATTTTTGGCTCGTACCCTGGGCTACCGAGAAAGGACCAGGAAGGTCTTTTTGGGTAGATGGAAGGAAAGTGGGGTCCACTCAGGACCTGTGCGCGTGCTGCCTCGCTGAGCACAAAGCAGCTCTTTCACCAGGGATCCGGAGCCCATATGGAAGCATTTATCAAATCCCCTCGGCGTCGGCCCCTCCCCCGGCTCGCTCCTACTGCAGGCGTTCCTTCACCTCCACGTCCATCATGTCTGTTTGAGGAGGCATTGTTCCACCTGGAGAGTTTACCTCCTCTCTCCTCCCGCTCTGCGTATAGGGTCGGTTGCATCCTCCACTGGATGGTCTCTCTAATGCCTGCCCATTCATTTACCCTGCCTTGTCTTACAATCACGGATGAAACCGGAGGCGGCCTAATTACACCTGCATCATCAGTAAGGGCTAATGAGCTTTCGGTCTGGACCCTATATGCTCTGGATCCCACTGTCTTAATTCACGTGTGACTATTTACAATGATGCTGTTGCTCCAATTCGAACGTCAATCCTCAGGCCTACCTTGCAACAGTGGGGCTTTCTTATTGAGACGGACAGATTCAGGCAAGCTGGTAGACACGCTGGCATATTTTGGTTTGCAGATGATACTCTCGCCAAGGGGCATTTGGCGTTGAATTTAGTGCTTCAGCACAGTATTTCAGGTCAAGTTTCTTATATTTGGGCAGAGTTCTAGGTCATCCTTGAGGGAAAGTTTGCTTACCTTTCCATAAGTGGATTACTATCAACACAACATTAGAGGAACTTTAGTACAAAAGTAACACAATACCAGTGTGACATCATCTCTGAGCCTCTGCCTTTAAGGCTGCACAGCTGGGCGTTGATAACTGGGAGGACTGGGTGTTTGTTTTTTCCCTCTGCTACATTCCAGCTTCTTATTTATAATAGCAACTATATCCAATTCGGGGGGCTACTTCTATAAAAGGAAGTTTGGAAATTCTTCTGCGCACTCACTTGAAAGGAGGCTCGCATGCCACATTTCTCAAGATGTAGCCTTTAAATTTCCAGCAGAGCGGCATCGATCATGCTGAGAAATAATGGGGTGTTGGGCTCGGGACAAAAATGTAGAAATAGATGACAGAACACTGCTGCAAACTCTGCTGAATGTGAAGACTGTGGAAGGAAAAGCCGCCTGGCTTTCCTTATGTGTTTTCCATGTATTATGTTTTTTTTTAAATATGTAATGTTCTAATGTTGAGCTTTACACCATTCTTGACAATGGACTTTTGAAACGATGTTGTTCTATACTGAGACATTTTAAATTAATTGAAGTACTGCTGAACCTTTGAGCCACAGGTCACAATGTGTTTTTGTAGAGGACAGACTCAACTCAGATTGAACTGTAGGGAATTTCCACCTTTGACCTTTGAATATGCCCAATTGCCTGCCTGTTTATTGAAGTTGCCATTAAGCATTTTTGGATTAAGTTAACTGAACAGGTGGGGGTATGGACCATAGGTCACACTACAGCGGGACACTATGGAGTCAAATGGCTGTTTTGTCTCCACCCTTTAACCCCAACCACACTTTGTCAGAGCACCATCTTGAATAATTATTGCCCAACAATCTGTCTTTTTTTTTTTTTACAAGATATTTTTGTTGCTTTATATGAAAGGACAGTATATAGACTTGAAACGTGGGAGAGACAAAGAACAGGAGGCATGCAGCAGAAAGGCCCAAGCCGGAATCGAACCCAGGCCTCTGTGTCAAGGACTATCCTTTGAGGTACGCGCCTTTAGCCCGATGAGCCACCAGGGCACCATATATATGTTTGTGGTCTGTGCTACACTTCATTCACTGTTCGTAGTGTACTTGCCTTGCTAAACTTTGAGAGTAAGCGATTGTAAGAAAAGCTGTTTAAAGTTTATTTACGATATTGGGGTTGAGATCTTTAAGATTTTTGGTATGGGATATTTGGGTTAGTTTCTGGTTTTTGTTATTGTAGCTTCAGCAGATTGTCCTCCTCTACTCCATCCCTCCTGTTGGATGACAGGGGTCCTGGTCGCTGCCCCGTGCTGCTCTGTTTGTTTGTTTGATTGTGGGAAAATTCCTGGGCTGTCCGTGAGAGCCCCCCGCTCTCTGGACTGGCTTTTCCCTGGGGCTCCTCCAGCTCTTAGAGGCCAAGCCCTACCAGAGCTCTGGGGTCCATGTGCTCCCAGAAGCCCCTGCAGGCAGGCAATGCAGTCAGTACATTTTAGCACTGCCCAGGGCTTCCAAACTCAAAGAAAGGGGGGAGAAAGAGGGCCCAGACCCTCTTAACCAAGCCAAGACACTTTGGATCCTCATCCTTCAATGCCATAGTGTCATACCATTCCAGAGAAACAATTACACAATCCAAACAAAAGAGGATCTCAGTGAACCTTTTTCTGTTCAGCAATAAAAAGTCTGGCAAAAAACCCTCCCCATCAATAAATCTCTTCAGATCATTGGGCCAAGATGAGGACACATGTCTTGATTGGATGCAGGGTTTTAAAACCAAGCTCGCTACAGGCTATGATTGGTTTACTTTTTTAGTCGTTTTCTTTAAGTTTTTCTGCCTCTCACGCCGCACGTTGAACATTAGATTGGTAGACCTTTCGGGCAGGAAGGTTCTCTGTAGGTTTATTTTCAGCTTGATTGGGTCGAACGTCATGCGATTTGACTTCAGACTTTGTGCTGCTGATATCGGATGAAGCTCATAGTTTACATTGGTTTCATCCTTAGGTGTCATTTCCAAGGCTATGCACCTGCAGTGTGTGCTTTTAAGCCAATACACCCTAACCCATTAGAAGCTCTTTCCACACTCTCATTGTATGGTGGCTTGCTTAAGGGAATAACTAAAATGCAAGGATATTGTCGGACTCCATCAGATAGGAGAGCATTGTAATCCCCTTCTTGCGTTTAAACTGTCCAAATTAGTTCCACATTCTGTGGCAACCACCCCTGCCCCTCAACAATTAAATGTAGGCAATGGAATTCACTTTATTGGCACGCCCCACCTTTGTTATGCCACAGCAACATTTGGCCCAAGGCTTTCTATCTACGTGAGGAGTGCTTTCCTGCATGCTGTGAACCAAACGTGTCTGTCGATGAAGGCGTGGATCTCTTTGTTCTCACCTTCGGCCATTGTAAAGAAAACGTATGAATTGATTGGCTGGAAGCTGGAAGACTGTGTGTTTTAATATTACTGACCGAATGGAAGGAAAAAGCTAACCAGTCAAGTCATTCTGAATTTGGCCACTGCATCTGTCCAAACGTATCCCTCTAACTCGGTAGAGAGTTTTTGTTGTGCTTCAAAGAGCCGTTTGAGTACAGAAAGCGGTGACAGGCCCTTTTAGGTGACAGGCCCTTCATTATGCAGTCTCTCCCATGGCCCTGATGCAAGGTCAGAGGGAAGTGCTCTCCACTTTCTGTCTGATTTGCATTTTGAGATGTGAGCGAGCGTGGACGGCTCGGGAAAGACGCCAAATGTTAACGGGAAGTGGGCCTCCACAGTGCTTTTGGGTAACGCCACGGACCGCATCGCCCAAGCGGCGGGTCCATAGATCCGTCATCCCCTGCGTGTTCTTTCAAAAGCCCCCACTCGCCGAGTGACAAACCGCACGGTTGGTAACAACCAAAGCATTCAGGGGAGCTATGAAAAGAACCCTTTCTCTGGAGGGCTCCACTGAAACGGGGCCTTTTCACTTTCATCCCCCAGTGAGGCAGATTGATCTCCCCAGGTTCGTGCTGGTAGCACACTCCAAATGGGACCGTTGAAAAGCAAGGTGTTTATTTGGGCTGGCTTCTAAACTGGCGTCATTAGCAAAGCCAGATTTGACATGTGGGCAGTCCATTGAACTTAAGCCGATCTTAAGCCCCTTACCCTTACCCCTGTAATTAGGCTCTGTCACACACCCCCACACCCCCACCCCTCCCCCTCCTTACTGCTCCCTTCCTTCCCCGTTCACTATCCTGACCTACTGTATCAGTGACTAACCCACCTCTCATTACCTGGGCAGTTTATGTGCCTCATAATGGTCAAGGTCCTGTCAGATGATGTCCTCTGTTTTCATCAGCAGATCTATGAAAGCAGAAATGTTAGGGGTCACTCTTGTGTGAAGCGATGCAAACCACTCCCTAGGCTGAGCATTGGACATTTTAACGTTGATAATTAGGTATAACAGGGTGAAAACTCAACTTTTGTCTGCAGGGCTACTTACATTTTTATGTGATCTATTCGAAAATACTTACCCTCCAGTTTTCCTGCCAGCATTTTCCTTGAAAGAAAACGTGTAACCTTTGAGACTTGTTACTGTGGAGACTGTCAGTCAGAGCCCCCTTCCTCCCCTCCGTCTTTAAGGGACATGCTGGGTTGCTGTTGAATTGTTGAGCAGGCCGTTGTTTGGCTTTTCGCTCTGCTCACTGTGTAAACCAGGATCTGATCTGCTTTCAGCCTCCAGGAAGTGTGGCTGTAAACAGACGACGAGAGCCAAGACGTGTCAATGGCCAGGCAATGTCCTAGAAACCAAAGGGAGCAGGGAACATGCCGCTTCCAAGGATAGTGTGTGTGTGTGTGTGTGTGTGTGTGTGTGTGTGTGTGTGTCAGAGAGAGAGTACGTTTAATTAAAAGCCTTATTACCAGGTATTTGTATCATATTGTAAGTGGGTTAGAAACCACTCATTTATGTTGATTAACATGGTAGCTTAATCACGTGTTCAGGGGTTAAACAATAATATTTTTTGACCGCTCTATTTGAGTCATTTTAGTGTTTTAGTCTTTGCGACCTGCATGAAATACACGGAATGAAAGTACAACTCATGGTGGACCGCCGCCTCCAAGGCTTTGGCCAGATGGAGGTGCAGATGGGAGAGTAGCGCAGAGGAAGACCGTGTGCTTCTGTTGTGCGTCTGCCCCTTCAGGCAGGGCGTGATGGAAAGATAGCCCAGGAGCTTCCGCTCAGATTGACAATCCTCAAACAGAGTGCTGATACGACGAACTGAATCCTCCTCCTCTCCCCTCAGTACTCTCCCATCTAAAGCATTGGCATTACAACTGACCATGTTCATGCATGATACAGCCATGGCATACAGTGTTTTCATCAGCCAGGGATCCATGTCAGAGGCGATCCTTTTGAAGTGCACCCTTCCCACCCCCCAACCCCACCCTTCATCTCATGAGCCTCCCACTATGGGGGCCTTGTCCAGCCAGCCTGGGGATTAGCACTGGGACGTAGCGTGAGCAGAGCAGGAGATATAGGCGAGACAGAAATGAGGGGGGGGGGGGGGGGGGGGGGCGGACGTAGTTTGAGACGAGGCAAAGACTCGAGAGAGAGAGACGTCAAGTAACAGACAGAAGTAGATTAAATAGACAAGTGTAGACGGAAGCAAAGGGAAGGAAAATGACCGAGCCGCGGAGCAGGAGTGGGTCTGGAGGCTGGATTAAGGTGTTAGGCAGACCGGGCCCCTGATGAAGACATAAGTGTTGTAATATCGACCTCTCCTCCCCCGCTGTGCCGACAAACAAATCCGCCCAAATGCACAATTAACTAGCAAAGTGATCCAGGTTTGTTACAGAGCCCACAGGACAAAAACTATGTTTTACATGGAAGAGTGTGGGCTGTGTGCAGTTTAAAGTGAATTTCCAAGACGTGCTTTTCATCCCCCAGATGGTTGCTTGGTCAGGGCAGAGTGTACATCTCTGGTTGCAGCAAACAGGAGCAATCCAAGCCGAAATGAAAGTCTGCTCCTACACCACATGATGCAGGCTGCTCATAGCTATGATTATGATAAGTTGCCGTGGCAGATTTGTTTTTCCAAAATGTTAGAAATGCTTAGGCCACATAAATCTGTCGCCAGCTCCGGCTCACATCATCTGAATTGAAATATTTGAAAGAGTGTCTTTTCATTAAGTTTAGCTTTATACTAATGAGATATCAGTAAACAGTGGGGTGGGGGTGGAGGGGGATAAGCAAAACGTTGATATTAGCGTGTCTCTTTCATTCGGCCTGGCCTCTCTCTTCCACATAGTCCTTATTTCTTGGAACACAAATGCGTTCTGTGGTGCTGCCTGCTGATTCGTTGTCAAGTTGCCTTGGCGACGGGGTGCTGTACACAGTTTGGGGAGCTCTGGGCCGCAAGGCAGGAAATCTTGTGCATTCTTTTATCTCAGAACCCTTGAACGACGCTCCGACAGCACTGAAGAAAGGTTGCGTTGTTCAACTAGGACTTTTTTCCTCCACACTTCCTGCCACCTAAGCCAATGTTGAAAAAGCTCTTTCGGGACCAAACAAGCCAGGACAACAGAAAAGCAATCCCTCCACTCTCCTCTGCATTCTCATATGTTTACAACATGGCCATTGTGTGACAGCTATACTCAAGACATACACACACTCTTTGGCTGTCATCATCTGCTCTTCCTGACATTCCACTGGAGGGCTGAGGAAGAGTTAATGGACCTGAGGACTGGAGACTGCCCTCCTCGCGCAGCCCACCACCATCAGAATGGAAGGAAGAAGCCCTGCTGAGACCCCCTTTGTATTCGTGATTGCCTTTTGTGTGAATGTGTCTGTGTTTTTCATTTGTGCTGAGTGCATTTTGTTCATGTGTCTTAGAATGCCTGTGTGTATGCACAGTCACTTAGCTTGCCAGGCCGTTTTGCTAATGCTGTATCGAGTCATAAACTGCTTTTAAGCCTTCACTCGAAAGGTGTTCATACAGTTCCCAAACCCTCCTGGTTCATCTCTCCCTCTACTTGAATACATTTGACTTTAAACAACTCCTTTTTCCTTTGCACTCATAGGCTGGAAACTATAAATCATTTCTCGGATATATTTGAAAGGGAAATAGTCTAACTTAAGCTGTGGTATTGCTTCACCGGTCACAGATATGTTCTTTGTCTGTGGGGGCTACTTATTATTGTGTCCGTGGTGAAATGGGAGAACTAGACCAGTGTTGAGTCAGCCATGTCGCCACGCCAAGGACCCAGGACACTCGAGCAGACAGCTGACAACTGATAACGTGGAAGTGGCTGCCAAGCAGTATCGATCCATTTTATTCTTCCTCTGAGCCGACTCCTATCGATCGATGGTCGTGACTGGCACAATGCAGGCTTTAACGTGTTCATACGTCTTCATGGTGTGTTACTATTTTATTGAAGATAGGAAGTTACCAGGTTTTATGGATTCAAGGTCGTTGAGTTTTTTTCTAAGGGTTAAAAGGTAAGAATGCCAACCATGTGCCACAATGGTAGCTGGCTGTGGTGTGTACAATGACAATACAATACATACGGCAAAGGCAGACTCATTGTTCAGCAAAGGAAACCAAGTCATTGAAACAAAATAAAGTGCTGACCAACATTTTTGTGCCACGTTCAACAGAACAATTCCACCCCAACACTCAACCTGGCCATTTAAGTGGAATGTAATGGTAACAATGTGGGTGGGTTGCAAGGGTCATGGTTATTTTTAAGCAAGTTCTGACTCAAACCTACAACGTTGAAAACCGATCAACAAAGGATATCAGAAAGGAAGGTTAATCTGTCTGCAAAATGACTGCCTGCTCAGGACAATTACATAACATACAATGTTAAAGGTCCATGCAAAAGTATTATTATTAAGAGTGTATTGTATTGATATTTAGATATGACCCACAGCTACTAATTGTCAATCATTTAGGCATCCACTTCACACAATCTTCAAGGCATGTTTTGATACTATGGCGTTTCCAAGACATAATTAATTATGGCGGAGCTTAAAGTTTGTGGACTACTCGTTTGGCTTGGAATCTTGCAACACTTGATGAGAACCAATGTGTGTGTCTGTGTGTGTTTTTGTTTTTCCGAATGTCCTTTTAAAACTCGGATGGATTTCAAGGCGCGTGGTGCACAGTTTGAGCTGTCGCGGTAGGCGGACTGGTCCCAGCTGGATCTAATCAACACCACTCAGAAGCAAATTCCCACACAAAGAGCTCTAGTCACTGGCCCCAATGTGTACACACACACACACACACACACACACACACACCCACACACACAGTCTACCTTCTCCACTACCCTCGTAGCTCACCTCAACAGCTCTGAAGCTCAATTGTTCTCCTTTTAGATTTCCTTTTCTTAGTAAATGGATGATTTAGCAGAACTGTGTTGCGGCCTGAGATAAATGCCTGATAATCCCAACACTGATAAAGTCGCTTTCAGTAGCATGGCCCATTCAACAGAACAGCCAATTCAGCCTTCGTCATCAGCAGAAGTCAAAGGCTTTGTGACTATGTTGACGTTCAATGGGTCATCAGACTGAGGATGCACCTGAAGGACTCCATCTCGTCTTCAAACATAGACCATAACACAACCCCAGTGCGGAGTAGGGTCACCCTGCCTGGGAGGAATGCACATTTGGGAGCCCTTTCTCAAGCGGAGAACAGGATATGGTGAAGGGCTCCAGCCTGTAGACTCTAGTAAATCAGCCTAAGAGCCTGTCCTCCCCAAGAGGTCTTCAAGCTTAGCCACGCAGACAGACCCACAGTAAACAGATGGACCTTTTCAGTGCTGCAGGGAAACGCGAGGCACGTGCACTTGAGTAATAGCGGAGGTCGAAGGTCCTCGGTCTGTACGGGTGTGCATGCGATGTTTACAGGCTTGTTTGCTTCCTCTGCCGCTATTTGTGTGTCTGTTACGAAGCCTGATATCATGGCTGTTGAGGAATCGCTAAGTATGAGGCTGTCAGAAACTATGGGATAGGGTCGTTTCCCTTAGGGTCCTTAATTCGTTGAGAATCTTTAAGGACATTTTTAGCTTTCAGGACACTCATGTTTTTCTAATGTGAATTTAGTTATGAAGCAGTATGGATCAAAAGTGATAGTAAAGATAAACAGGAAGTTGAATGTTTGTTATCGTTCTGCCGGCCCTGACTACCCTGTGGACTCTGCTGTCACATGGGAGATTGTGAGCATAAGCAAGCTCCGAGTCCAGCAAGCAGAGCTGTAAAACTGAGCGACGTTTCTCAAGCAATTAAAAAGGCGTTAAAGCCTCTATTTGTAAGCAAATTAGGATAACAGTTAACAGTAGTGTTGTTTATTAGTTTGAGCTTAGTTCATCAGCTTCGTTCATCATTTTGTCCATTTAGTCAATGAGAGCATCCTACCAACATAAATAGAAGTGAGGAAAAAATCACTTCAATCTGACACAATTGTAAATGAGAAATTGTCAGAAACATTCGCTGTAATGATGCAAACGCCCGACTCTCGCTAACAACAAATATGTTGCCCTCATGATTTGCCCGTGTAAACGCACATGCTCAACATTGGCAGCCCTAGCCAGGGTCACGTGACCTTTACAGGCTGCATGAGTGCTAGTGGCCTCTTTAACCTGTGTCCAGAGACCGAGATCATAGGGTTCAAAAGCCCCTCGGCGCCGTACCCACCCAAAAGAAGGGGTCAGGTGTCAAATGCAAGGTCGTAAGGTTACCGCTGCAGATACACACCTGTTCATAGGGGAGCTGCCTTTACCAAGCAAATGACTTGCAGATGTTTCCATGACAACTCTTTGACAGGGTGAGGACGAGGTGGGGTCGGGCGGCAGGGGACGGCACTTGCTTTTTGAAGCAGACTCAACTTTCCACTTGCAAACTTTCCAGACCTGCTTGAACGAACAAGTGCATTACTTTTTAGAGGTGTGAAGGTCCTGATTTACTGTATTCGCGATAGGGTTTAAAAAAGGAAATAATATCGCACATGGAACACCTTTGAGAGGACATTTTTGGGGGGATTCATTTACCGCTACGCATAGAGAGAAATCCCTCCTAAAAAGAGTTGTGGTACTGTTCGAGCTGCTTTTGTGGCAGTGAAATAAACGGTGATAAATTAGGATGTCTGCCGCACAGCTGAAGCTGCAATCCATGGAGTGGCCCCACGGTACCGGTATAATACCAACTGGAATATATAAACCATGCTTTTGAAGTGGCACATCTGGAAAAAGAGTAAGCCCCCCCCCCCCCCCCCCACCCCCCCCCCCCCCCCCCCCCCCCCTTCCCCCGTTTCCTTTCCCATTCCTGTCAGTCTTTCTGTCCTTCCAATAGCATTTCTCTCCATCTCTGACACACACCTGGAAGCAGTAGTGCCTCACAAAGCAATGAGCCATGGGTACTGGAGTTTAAGTCTATATTTTCCATGGGAGCTCCTGGGATCTTTTCTCTGTATATTATATAGTAAAGGAATAGGTTTCAGGGGGTTTCATTGCCCAGTCCTCGTAATTCTGAAAACATGTCAACATTCCCTGTGATGATTAGCCAGTTTTCTCAATTACCTCTCTATTAAGCCGAGTAGGATTTGTGGTCTTTGTGCCTTATATAGACTCTATTCATTTTTCAACCATTGGCACCCAGGAGCAAAGATCGGGCATTACATCAATAGCTAGGATGATGAAGCTGTCAGAAGTCGGTCAGTGACAGGCCAGACCTTTGTCCAAACATGACAGCAGGAAACTGGCACACGTCCTGCCAGACAGTGAAAGGCATGGTGGGGGAAGGCGACTGGTCAACCTCTGACCTTGCCCAGTCTGCTGTGGCAACAAAAGGACCATTCAGATGATGCTGCTCATTCTAACTGCATTTGTTGAAGCAAGCAACTGCAAGTCCTCAAAGACTCACAGGCTAATAACATTGGTTGGTGAACACTTTTTGTTCCACGGTAAATGCAATTGTTTTTTTGTCAGTTGAGTACTAATCGCTCATAAATGCCCAGTCGGAATTCCTATTTTAGTTTACTTCTTGAACGCGTTTGTGCTAGAAAATGTTAATGGTTGCCAAACACGCCATTAGTTTATGTACACAAATGCTCCCTCTTATTTAAATGCCATGTCAAGCATTTAATACCCTTTGCCAGCTGTACATACCAGCAAAAAAGTTTTGTTCAAACAGCGCCATATTTTTCACTGGCAATATATTTACGTTCCGGCACCAGAGAGAATGTCTCCATGCGGTCCCTATGAATTTCTCCCTGAGCAAAACAAAACAGAAATGGAGGAAGTGTGCGGCCAAGAGAAACCCTCGATAATTTATTAAGAAACAACACGCCATGGAGCATGAATTCAGTTGAGGTTCTGCCCTTGGTGACCGCAATAGAAGCCCTGCCTATTCTGTTTTCCCTCCATTCGCCGTCCTCAGAGAGACTCCGACATTATGGCCTCGGAGGCCACTTTCAACTGTTCTCAATGGATCCTTCCAACTTCTTTTTTCTCACCTTATTGAGCATGAACATGGCGTATGAGAAGATAGGAGAGAAAAAAGGGGCTTGAGTTGTTTTTAATGCCTTGGCTAGACCACCCTTAATAACCCGCTTTATCCCATTGAATGTTCCATCTACCTTTTTTGTCAGGAAGGCCCTAGTTCCCTTTTCCCTCTGGGTCTCCTTGACTAGGCTTGGCTCTTGTTAGCAGATTCAGTCAGGCCTTGCAGCCGCACTGTTTCCGTTGTTGAGGAAGGTGCACTGTCGGTCAAAGTGAATTTCAGCTTCCTTCTCGGTAAAACAACTGAGTGCTTGGACACCCCGCCCTGCAGTGAGTGATGTTGTGCTTCCGAATGATTGGCGCATGACTGGCAGGTACTCCGGTGCCCCGCATCCCTACTTTCCACACTGCAGTCCTTTGGGGTGGTTAAGCAAACCAAAAGTATGGCACTTGGACGTAGAGCCATACGCACGTGTCCTTCACGCTTGTTTGCCTTCTAACCCCACTGTGAAGCGTAAACACCGACCACAGTGACGAGGGAGAGCAACAGAAACACATAATTAAGCAGGGGACAGTGCACGTTCTCCCCGGGGACTTAGGCTCCGGTGACCGCCTCCCCCAGCTCCAGAGGCCAGGGTGTCCCCTTTCTGCGGTCGGCCTCCCCCGGGGACTGGAGTGATAGACCAGGGTGTCCACCCTCTCATTTTCTTTTCTGAAAAGTGCATGCTGCAGTAAAGGCCAGTGGCACCCCGGGAAAGGATAACTATTAAAGATGGAATGTGAGATGAAGCAAATTGGGGGAACATTGTGTGTTTCAGCTTGACTTTGTCTGGCCTGTCCTCTTTCTCTCTTATTTTGGCACGTGGAGATAATGCAACGGGGGTGGTCTGATCGGCTTGGCTACGTTAAAGTATGGCTCGAAGACATTCAAGCATGACATGTTCCTTCCAGGGTGGACGTTTGGTGAAACCCAGGTTAGGCCCTCTCTCCCATGTCCATCCTGAGAGGAAGGAGAAGATAAGAGCAGCATGCAGGGAGGCAGCGCTGGAGTTGGCTCTGGCTGAGCGCGCCGCTAATGGATGTGTCCCGAGAGGTGGCTCAGGAATGCGTCCCTGCGTTATTGCCGGCTAGCCGGTGTCATACGTCTTCTGTCCCCCGTGGGAAATATGACAAGCAACATAACGGCTGCCTATGGCTACGTTTAGACAGATTAATCATGGGTTTCATGTGTTGTGTGAGTACAGTGCAGGATCAGCAGAGGGGGATGGAGGTCAGTGTGTTTGTATGGATCTACCTACTGTCCAACCAGACCTGTAGGCTACTGTAGCCTACTGTAGGAAAACGGTAATCTCGTACTTCCTGACTTGCATGTATTACCATAGAGTGACTCTTGTATTACCATAGAGTGACTCTTGTATTACTATAGAGTGACTCTGAGCCAGTTCCCCAGAGCAGTTCATTTTGAGATTATGGATTTAGCCCATGTTTTGGTAAATTAATTGAAATGGCACAAGACAAGTACATGTGACATACACATGCTTTAGAATTATGAGCACAGAATGGAATGCAGATGTGTTTCTGGTTCTGAAGCCTCCTGTTGCCCTCTCTTCATGCTATCATGAAAAGATGATTGAACTCAATTCCTCCGGGCTTTAATACAGGGTCTTAATCAGATTTTCTCTCCAGTTGGTATGAAGGGGATCTAACGGTGGGAACTGGACTACACCGACTGTGCTTTGTACAAACAAGCCATCAGTGATTTGTGCGTTTTTGCTCACGCTTAGATTTGTCTGTAGGGAATAGCAAGGTAATACATTTTCCAGCTGGTTGACTTTTTTAATTAAGAGAAGTGGACTTTCTGAGTGTGTGTGTGTGTGTGTGTGTGTGTGTGTGTGTGTGTGTGTGTTTTGGGTGTATTGGTTCCAAATTGGGAAAGGAAAAGGGGCTTCCTCTTGGGGCGTTGTGTGATACCCCTTTGCGTTTTTTCTTTTCCGCCTGATTTGGAAATGCATTGGGTGGGGATTAAAGGGGAGAGAGAGAATGGGAAGGGAATGTTAGAGGGAAGCACAAGTTGCTGAGGGTCACTTCCTTTAATCCTGAAACACACACACACACACACTTATAGACATACACATGCCTCCTATCATATGCTGGGACTGAAATCCAGAGAGGGAGGGGCAAGGGAGCTAGAGAGCTGAATGAGCGAGCGAGTGAGTAAGAGAGAGCGAGAAGAGAAAGAGAGACAGAGAGAGAAGGAGGGAGGGAATGAGGGTGCGGGGGGGAAATGTCAACAGCTCCGCTCCCAGCTCAGTCAGCTGAAAGGCAGGCCTCGGTGCAGCAGCTCGGAGAGGAAGCAGCAGAGCAAGCTTCAGCCGGAGCACAGAGACCGAGCCACAAACGCCTCCGAAGACAGAACAGAGACTCCAGACATCAACAAGACCGGAATAAAGGCAGATCTGAGACACAGGAATGCACCAAACTGTTGTTTTTTTGGGGGGAAACTTTATCTCGTGGAAAGGTACTCGGGTGCGTGACTGACGGCAAAGAGGGACCACCCCTTCTCCCAGGGGCAGCTGTCTGAAGCGGGTAAGTGGAAGATACATGATCCCCCTCGCGGTACATCGATACCCTGGAGCCCTCTTCAGTTGTCTGGGGAGAGGCTCCACCGTGACACAGTGGCTCCGCGGCACTACAGGGCACCAATGTCGAGCGCGGCGACCTGCTAGTCTGAACAGGGCACCCCGTCGTCGGTCCAGGGGGGAGTCATAGACTCCCTGGCCTAATCAAATCAACATTGGCCCGAGGGGGGGATTCAGAGTGACAACATTCTGTCGCGAACTTGTCCCCAGTTTGTCTGTTTTGTGTTTCGAGGGTGGTTTAGGGAAGGGATTGTGTTTGTAAGAGCCATACAGAATATTTGACTGCGAGGGCTTTATAGGTCATAAACGGTAACGGAGGTTGGTGTGTGAAATGGGAGCCATGTTGAAGGTAGAGTTCTGCCTCCACTGGTGTTGACAGGACTCCCCTCCCGTGCCCCAGTGTGCGGTGCTTCGTTCTGTGGGGAAGGCTTGGTCACAGAGTTGGATGGGGGGGGTTGTGTGCCTTAAACTTTACCAGCCTTTTTGCTTGTCATATGGGACAATCTTTAGCCAACTGTAGCGGGCGGTGTATGATGCTGGCGGAAAGATTAGACCCCCACCCCCTAACTCCCAAAGGAAATTTGGAATCCATGTTAGTTATATAAAGGCATTCGGAATCTCAGGAATTGAGGGAGGATGGGACTGTGTCGTGTGATTGGTACGGTTGAGGGTGGGACTGGACTGCTTAGACACTCTACATAATTCACCCTGTCAGCCTTTGGTTTAATGAATGACCATCTAGCCTGCCTTTCCACATACTGTACGCATCTTCACCCAAACGCAACCTTGTCATGCGGAACAACTTACTGTATACAGTTCACAGTAAAAACAAACTATTACTCCTTAGGGCGGTTAATGTCTAGATGTAGTGAAGCTGCCCAGTCAGGCTTTGACCCAGCTTGTGTGAGTTAATTGGCGTCGTAAATCCCCTAAGCGTGTCAAAAGGCACCGTGATGAGAGCCCACACACTCCAGCCGTCCAGAATTCCACCTGTGAGATCAGTTGGAGATGCCTTGACTTCCGTTGTCGATTAACCTAAGCCGTCTCGTTGAAGTAGTCAGAAGAGCGCACGTCTTCAATTTCCTTGAGCCACAGGCGATTAAAATGCACTCCGCTCAACTTCTCAAATATTGCTGTACACCGGCAATCGTCCTCGCATGAGCAAGGGCACGCTGAGTGACATCGCTAAAACATTCAGTGTGTTGGAGGGCATCCATAAAAGATGAGGGGCAGCGCCGCTCGGTCCCCCTGGCTGCACCAAGGTTTTCATGTTTGATCGTCCGTTACAGCAGCGTGAGCTACCCCGGATCAGAGGGTACGGAGCTAGCAAGCGATCAGCAGCTCTTTATTGCCTAAGCCCTGCTGTTCACTGGAGGCTGGATGACCCTTTCATTAGCGAAAGAGTCAGGCAGAGGATCTGGTGGTATTACATAAGGGCCTGAATACCCAGTGCATCTTTACAGGATAGTTGTTCCTGTGAGTTGGTGTTATGCAAACGGATGGCCCGCCGTAATGCCGGCTGTTCAGTGGAGCAAACAGTCTGCAGTAAAATGGCTTTCTAGCTCTGGAAGTCCCCCCCTTAGTGTTTGTGTAAAAAGCGGCCATTGTATTTGTGCCAGTGACACACATTTGGGGCGTGTGATGTGTAAGCATGTCTCAGCCGTACAGTGCCTCAATTCAACGGAGTGCTTTGCTGCTGCAGGCTATTTTTGAAAAGGCTGGTCACTTCGGAGAGCCGTCCCCATCCGCCTTGCTGCTATAACAGTCCAAAATGAGCATTCCATACATTAGCCACAAGCCTCAGGACTGAGGTCCTTTGGGCTGCAGCTGTTGCCCCGTTTGCCTTGTAAAGATGTGGTCAGGTCAAACAATGGTACTACAATGGAGGGCCCAGGCTCTGTCTGAGCTCACTATCACGACACTGGATATGTCTCATAAGCAAATAAAAGTACCACCTCTGCATTATCAAGCTGACAAAACACACATCTGCTTAAGTTAGCCAAGCTAACCAAAATGAAGTGACTGTTATAGTTGGACCTCACGAAAATGTAAAATAATTGGTGATTAGCTGTAGAATCAATGTTTGCATTTCATTTGGAAGGGTCCACAGGGTTGGCCTTTTTACCAGGAGATCTGCTAGTTCCAGGTCTTTGTGTTTTTTCGTTGATGTCATCCGTGGAAAACACAGATTTCCCATGAAACAAGTGTCATTTTAGCTGGTTTGAGGAACATTCAAGACTCTGAGAGGTTAGGTGCCATTTTCCTGTCGGGGGTCACGGCAATCTCAGTGGCTGAACTTGGGCCAAAAACAAACCAAAAAAGTCACATATACAGTATGATAGCATGCCTGTGGTTCGTTACTCCAGCATGTTCCCCATTACATAGGAAAACAATCTGACACGGCAGTCCAACGTTCTTTTGGGATTTGAAGGGAAAGGAATTCCAAAAGGGCCTGATAGGTTGTATGGTGAGCCCTGTTTATATGTGGGAATGTAAGGGCATGTGGAATGCATCATGTCTGCCTTGCCTCCTGGTATTAATAGCGTAGATATCTCAGTGGTCTATTCTAATTAAGAGTGGCTAGTGCTACTGTCTGTGAGGGTAAAGTGGGACCACCTTACTTCTCACTTTGACTCTTCACATTATCTCTCCCTCACACAATTACACAAGCACACGCACAAACATACTTTCCTTGTGTGTAATTGGGCTTTTGTTGTAAATACGGATACTGCTGAAAAGTCCAGAAATAAATTGTGTCAGATCTGGTTAGGTAAGAGAAAGGTGGGCGGTGCCGATGAATAATACATTCAGACTGCATCGTGAAGTGAACGATGCACCTTCCCCATGCTTTATTTCTGCATTGGAACTGTGCTTTAACTTGAATCTTAACTCTTCAAAGCTCAAGTTAAATACATTCGTCTGTTTAATAGTTTCCTATTCCATGGAATTAATGTGATTTCTTTTTTATTTTATTTTGTATTTCATGCCGTAAGTTACTACAATCAAAAATGTTTGTACCAGTGGGTTCTTGGCGCCTGGTCTCACCGCTTGGACCTGTACCCAGTTTGTGGTTGCATGTTTTTATCAAAAGGGGTTGTCATATTAAACCAGCGATTCCAACATTGCGTGGTTTAATGGAAACTCTGTCCCTCATGTGGTCTCTACTGTTATGAAGGTTCTACAGCAGACTAATAAATGGTTTTGTTTTAATGAATCAAACCAGATGAAATATCTATTAATAACATCCCTGGAGCTTTGGAACTGCTTTCCTCCCTCCTTTTTTTTCTCCAAAGGTTTGATAGCATTTCCTTTGCAAGGAAGACACATGGCCCAAAGCCCCCTTTAAACAAATTCTGCTTTTGTGCTTGTTTTTTTGTGCAGTAAGTCCCTCTTTGGGTTGTCCAAGCTAGAAGGGAAATTCGAAATAGAACTTGTCACCCAGCGTCTGCCGGACAACCAAGCTGTGTGAGGCTGTAAATAACTTTTGGAAGGTCTTCGCTGGGCATGTT